>CAKNYM010041447.1:0-35617 GCA_932195095.1 Andricus curvator
TAGCCTAGTATATAGTTTTTTTAACTCTATCAATCATAGATGTCAGCAGATGCAGCTTACGACCCTTTGCGTCCTGGTTATTTGGAACAATCACTACCCTCATTACCATCTTCAGCTAAGACATCAACTTCTGAGAAAAAGGTGGAGTCTAAAAACGATTGAATATTTAAAAAATATTCGAAATTTGTGAAAGAAAAATTAATAATAATTTTTTTAAATTTCATGCATGTAAGATTTGATACCTAATATAAGAGTATTAAATAAAAATGTTTAATCTTTCACTTTAATGGTTGTATTATTCATTATGTTTACGTTGTATTTGTTTTGCAAAACGTGCACAATACTTTCAGGTATAAAAAACTATAAATTGATCCTCCGATTCAACAACAACAATTCTTGAACCAAATCTTTTATAAACTTTTTGAATCTGCGAAACGGCATACATTCTTTCTTTAGTAAGTACCCACAGATAAATTATTGATTGGAGTCTATCCTCTTCAAGATGCACATTCTACAAAATTTGTTTTTGAAATGTGTCCTTAGTTATATGATGAAATGAAGTCACCAGAAACTCTCTTTTTTTTATATAAACCTTATTCTATTTATTGCTAATACACACGCAGTAGATAGGTTTAAAATATAACATTTAAGTATGTAGAAAAGATGACATTTATTTTTAGACAAATATTGTCACAAATACATTTTTCTCAGGAAGATATTTTAGTGCTCATATTCAAATTCAAAATGATTGTAAGGTCCTCCAAGGTAGTGAAAGTAAAGTTTCTTTTTCTTAACTGCTTCCTCCATCTTTTCAAATTTATCCTCCTCTTGTGTGTTCTCGGATGCTTCCTCAAAGACTTTCATGATTCTACCAGGCAAGAATACAGAAAACTGATTGTCCAATTCAACCACAATCCTATTACCATACTTTGTTCGTACTTTTCGAATCTTGAACACACCATACTTCTTCTTCACAGTCAGTTCCGATAGTTTTTTTGTAGGTAGGACCCCATCCATTCCACCAACTGCGTTAATCTTTTTAAGATCCATCTTCTCTAAAGGCTTATTTAACTTTTTTCACAAGACGTTTGCACTGCACTTTGTTGAATGAAACCACTGTAACCTGTCGCTGCTCTTATAGTCCATTATCCCACTCTTTAAACATTACCCCACTCGTTGCACATGCGCACAAATCTTCTAGATGCTTGAAGAAAATTAAACTGTTGAGTTATAGTATTGGCACTCAGTATAAGTAATGACTGTAAAATTTAATTGTTAATAAAATTATTATTTATTATGTAGCAACATTTATCAATAATAATCATAAAAGTAATAGTTAGAAATTTGAAAAAATTGTGTATTTGACATGACTAATGGTTAACTAGTGGATAGGTTTAAAAGTAATGAACACTTTTATTACCGTTAGTTATTTTTTTTTTTATTCATTCAAGAAAAAAGACCTAACCTATTTTTACAAAGTAAAATCTTAACCTAATTTGTTAAAAGAAACATTATGAAAACAGGAATTCGCACTTATTATAAAAGTCTTTGAGCGTTGTATTTTTCAAACAAGTGTCTGTAGTATCTACACCTTTAGTCACATCATCAGCATCATCGTCGTCAGCACTGCTTCCAGCATAAATCCTGATGGTTGGCTGATCCTGAGGAGTCAAGAACCAGGTCTTGAGCGTCAGGACATTTCGGACAGCGCAGTTGTGATTCCAGAACTGGGTATGATGATTACACGTGACGGAAACTGCATTGTGTAATTTCTTTAGCGAAGGACAGCCCAAATCTTCCAAATTGCGTACATTCAGCCCAAACTCGTCAAACCATTTCTTCTTTTCAAGTCCTTTGACGTAAATAGCACAAGCACCAAGTAGTATATCTTGAAGTATAGGTCTTACTTCCTCGTAGGGTATGTCACCAGAAGTCCACCCGATACCGTGATAATTGCGCGTCAGCCACAAATTTTCGCTCTTGTATCGAGCAGGCAGAGAGTTCCAATAGCAGGGAGGTTCAAAGAGGTAGACTAGAGGTTGAGCCTCTTCCTGAAGGGGAACTATAGCCAATTCCTTGAAGATGAACTGGTTGTTGGGCTTCTTGAAGCCTTGCACGTCTACAATGAACTCCATTTCGACCAAAACTGAATTCTCTTACTAAAATCATCTACTTTATACCTTTTCTCCCCACAACCACTAACATTACCCCCACCACTATCATCTTAAATCAACTTCTTCACACTACCACTCAGTGGCTGGTACTGAATCATACGGTCATGTATAATTAGACAGTAGGCTGCAGTTTCAGCGGGAAAATTGTCTGCAGATTCAAATTCCAAACGAACGTCCACTGAGGTCTGTTTGAGAAACTCATTTTGTTTTGAGCAATCAATGACACTGAGAGGAGCGTATTCTTTGAAATCACTTTTCTTCAACATTGGTTCAGGCTCTTTACCATAGTACGCTGCCTGAAAGTTTGCATACATCTCATACAGTAGTGCAAACTGATTATGGCCAAAGTCCAGATTTAAATTACCATACGGATAGTACTGTGAATTGAGGAATAACTTGACATTGGTTATATTGCAGTGATCGAAGCGATTAGCATATCTGGCTAGCCTATCCTTTCTACCTGTCTGGAAACCCAGTATAACATAACGTGGTTTTTCTAACTGAGTTGATGTTTTCACAGTCCATATATGTCTTGTGGTGGTGGGAAGCATGGGGTATTCATACAATTCCCATGAGCGAAAACTCATAGTTGTGAGAAAATCTTTTCCAATAACGTTCAGCAAATTTATCTTTTGCTCATCCGAAGCTATTACATATGGTATCATCCACTCTACTTTATGAATTGAGATCTTGAATTGCTCTTCGTTTCCTGGCGCTTGTCGTGCTTGAACAACAGCATTTGAGTCACTGCGTGATCTTGTCAGGATAAGTTCATGCTTTGCATTAACAACGATCTTTCGATAGTCTTCAGCAAATCCTAGGATCATACTGAGTGGTATAGTGACATCAAAGTATCCCTCATCATTGGAAAGACGTTTTGTTCCTTCCGGCATGTCGAGCCATCCGGCATTCTCTATAAAATAACTTTGTCCAGGAGCACGTGAGATGTAGCCCTTTATGGTGCTAGTGAGACCGACGTTCTTGCAGCGATCAATCTCAATACCATTGAGTTCATAGCGAACTTCATCAAACAGATAGCAGATGGCATTGCTCACTAGTGCTGTACTAGCAACAGCTGTAACCCCATCAGGCCTTGTTAGTCGTCCATACACATGCAGTGAACTCTTGCTGGGTAGTACACACAAATCTTGATGCTGGACAGCAATTCGAATTTCATCACTGTTGTTGAATGATGATGATGATGCATAAGGCTGATGTGCATGAATCTCATAGTGAGCTATAGACTCATCAAATCTCACTGGTGCTTGAATGTTTAGTATTTCTTCCATTTTTATTGCAACAAAAGGAGATGATAAATATCTTGAATGGACGTTTCAGTTTCTTTTTCCACGTGGTTTGATCTTTAGACCAAGCTGTTCCAGAAAGAGCACGTTCTGAGGTGTTAGCTCCTTGCGCGCTGATTGAAAACTGGTTTGCATTCGACATGTTGACGCTCTTATATAGACTCCTTTGGGATTGTACACTATACCCATTATGATGATGATTTGACATGCAGTCGTATTGTTATCACCTCTCCTCGGAAATTCACCAAGTCACCGTCCTGATCAACTATGCGGAGCTGAATTTGATGTATTGTCTTCACGGCGATTGGAAGGTAAATGACGTGTGACGGCACTTCAACGATCTTATATCCTGGTGGTACAACAGGAAAGAATTCATGAATCGTGTGCACTTTGCGATTATTTATGTAAGCTCCAGTGGTGATATTACACTCAACTCGCAGAGCATTCACTTTGAGAATAGCCACAGGTAGATCAGAAGTATGAGTCTTATTGGCTTCGAGAACACGTGGAGCGAATCCCAACAATCGTGCAATAGAATCGTGAGGTTGAAAGTTCACTTTGCGATCACACTTGATCTCGCTGCGCAATGTGTTATTATTTGGCTTGATGTTTATTGTAATTCCATCAATTGCTAGAGCTTTCTGGACATAACTCTCAATGTCTTCAATCTCATAGCTGCCAGTAGGTATGGTCACTACTCGTTCACCAACATAGATTTTATTCTTTCCAGTGTCAACGTTAGGAATCGCATTAAATGTGAGCATTTCAACGAGTCCAAGTACATAGTTCTTATGAGGAGAGAGTTCTATTGGTGGAAAATACTCTGAGTCTAGCACAGAAGAGTTTCCTGTTATCGTGAGAGTAAATGATTCTTCCATGATGGTGTTTTTCTCTGTACTGACTCTAGTCCGTTCATTACATGTTCTTATATAGACAGTATTTGTCTTTTATATGTAGTTGTCCAGATAGAAATTTTAAGCACAAGTGTCCACATTCAACACTATCATAGTCCTGATATCTGTCATGATTGTACTTTATCACGCTACCAACACCTAGGTAATCTACGAGATCCAAAGGTGGACGAAGATTACCGAAACTGTCAAAGTATAGGACTTGATCACCGATCTTTCTATAACTTACCCAGTGGGTACCAGGGCCGTGGCTATCATCAAGATTAACAATAGCTGACTCGATTTGGTGGGGTCCCATTACTGGCAGTTGATTGCGCATAAATACTCCACGAAAATGTGGAATCTTTAGAGCTTTAGCATACTTGAACAGATCGGTATCAGTGAGTGCATGGTGAGGTAGCTTCACTGCAAGTTTTTTGACCCTGGTCTTAGACGAAGTCCCTGTCCTTTTCGGTAAGGTTTCATATGAAGACCTAATCCTTTTCTATAGGGTTTGAGGTGTAAACCTTTTCCTAGAGCAATAGCCTCCATTGCATTGTTATGACGTTGAGCTTCTGCCAGTTGTTGCTTGGCTGCGCTAGCATCATTTACCGCCTTAGCTACACCTGCTGCTCCACCAGTGAGAGCTCCAAGTGCACTAAGTCCAGCAAAAATTGGAATCAGTGGCAAAACACCACCGACTTTCGAAGGGATTGGTAGAACACGTGGATTTTGCACTTGATGTTTATCGCCTGCTCTTTTGACGGCTTTCTGTGCCCCTCTGATTGCAGACTTGATGGCCACTTTTGCATCACTACTTCTTTTCATTGCTTTCTTAGCCGCATTCACAACCTTTCTGAATGCTATCAGTTTATTTCTTGCAGCTGGTTTCTTTTTCACACTAGGTTTCCTCTTCTTTGAACTGGGTTTCTTAGTCAGCCCCATACCGAGTTTCGCTTTGGCATTCATGATGTTAGTTATTGCTAGTGCTGCCGCTTTCTCGCCAATTCCAGCGTCTTTAGCAAAAACGCGCTTCCAGGCTTTACTAGCTAGTACACGATCTGCAGCGTTTCTCACATCAACGTTTTCACGATTTCGCGAGTATGCAATGTCGTGTTCTTTACACGCAGCGTCTAGAGGATTGATACCGGGATCACCTCTAGCAAGTCGTTCGGCTAGCTTAGTACCTGGACCACAGTATTGGTAGCCAGGCAAGTGCAACTCAAACGGCAAGTTGTTGATGACTTTGTTGACCAATCCTTTACCTCGATGATGACGGCGTGATACTTTGTTCACTTTATGGTGCACAATCATTCTTCACTGAATGGAGGTTAGCACGCAACTGACCTGGAAGCTATATAAGCGCTGTATTTATAGCTTTCACAGCAGTTGATAGCAAGATGCGGTTCAAGACACAACCTATTAAACTTCCGGTTTTTAATATTGATACCCTCGTCCAATCAAAAAAAAAGTATAGGGTGAAACGACATGGTAGCCTTCTACCAGACAGCATTCGCGCAGTGTTTTGTGGACCATCAAATTGCGGCAAGACAAATGCATTACTTGCCCTAATCTTACACCCAAACGGATTGAAATTTGAAAGTGTCTACGTCTACTCGAAATCCCTCAAACAACCAAAGTACAAATTCTTGGAACGGGTGTTGAATGATGTAGATGGAGTTGAGTACTTTCCCTTCAGTGAGCATGAAGAAGTAATACCACCAAGTGAAGCTCAACCAAATTCGGTAATTGTATTTGATGATGTTGCCTGTGAGAAACAGGACAATATTCGAGCCTTTTTCTGTATGGGCAGACACGCTCATGTTGACAGTTTTTACTTATGTCAAACTTACGCTCGAATACCTAAACATCTGGTTCGAGATAACGTCAATCTATTGATACTTTTTAAGCAGGATGAGAAGAATTTAAGACATGTGTATGACGATCATGTGAACACTGACATGAGTTATTTACAATTTAAAGACTTATGTGCATCATGTTGGAATACTGAGAAGTATGGATTTGTTGTCATTGATAAGGATAGTGAGCTCAATAAGGGAAGATACAGAAAAGGTTTTGACTGTTTTATCTCTCTATAAATATATGTCATGTAGTAGAAATGATGTCATTATAAATTGACACATCAACACGTCAACATGTCAAAGTTTCACAAAGAGAAGGAGGTGCTCCGTCAAATTGCTAAAGCTAGTGAGGCGATTCGGCGTAAACATCGATTGCTCAAAATGGGTAAAGAAGCCACTGAAAAAATAATGAGTGAAACGTTCAAGCCAATCGTCATGCCATTGCAGAAACTGGTTGATATATCGAATCCATCAGTCAAGAAGGAAGTTCAACAAAATGAGCTTGTAAAGAAAAAAGATCAGGAGGATGAGCAGGAGGAAGGGGAGGATGAGTGGGAAGAGGACGACGATAATGCTTCCTTTATGACTGCTGATGCTGAAGGAGAGCAAGATACAACTGTGCGTCAAGAAGATGCAGTGCCTGAGCCTGCTGATAATTACGAGTATTTAACAAACAAATTTCTCAGGATGCTGCAACAAAATAGGAAGCAGTATTTGGATATGGTTTATGGTGTGCGTAAACTCAATGATGGCAGTCTTTTTATTGGTGACAAACCCATTAGTTTTGAGGCACAATATATCAATGTTGGTGGTAAACAGTATCTGAAAACTGTTGGTCTGCTGGAACTTTTGTTTAAACAAAATCCAGAAGAATCCCACATAAGCACTGACGATCGAAACAATTATAAGGAAATTTTGATTGCTACAAATGCACACAAGAAGCGATACAGTTCCAGTGAATCCATTCGCACCAGCAACAATAATAAGTACAAGAACTTTATTTCAAAATTGTTTAACGTATCACGCAGACGATCATCCAAAGGTGGAGGTTCCCTGCCACAGTATATGGTAGCAAGAAAAAATGTTAGGACTAACTATGTCTACTGGGACGACCCTAATGAACTAGTTGATCGTCTTCGTCTACTCCTAGCGTCTCAGGCAGCAGGCAACCCGAGTCACAACAATGAAATCATATCAATCATTGAGGAACTGCGGGAAGCTGAAATCATATATTAGGAGGGTACTCATAACGCTTTCGTTAGTATTACGATGAGTATCGACGTGTTTGGACGTCATCTGGATCGAACCGCTGCAGGAAGCCGTGGGCCGCCTGGTGTTGGATTCAAGATTACCTCTGACGGCCATTACGACGTAGATGGCAAGAGAGTTTGTAACGTTAGTGAGGCCAAAGAGCAATACGACGCAGTCAATTTGGGACTTGTACAGCGCATTGTAGAAAACGAGATACGTACAGTGTATCAAGTGACATCATCTATGGGAACAGAGATTGACAATAATAATTTGATGATACGTTTACTTGAAGAATCAATCAACGAAAAACTTAAAAATCTGCAGATTGACACCCAACAAGATTTTTCAGTCCCTAACACTGAACGCATTGCTCAGTTGGAAGCTCGATTAAACGCACTCGAGAATGGACAAGGAGAAATTGGCAGTAGTCACAGAACTGCATAAACCTGCTAGGAAGAATTATCCACGTCGTCGCGTGCAAATGCGTGGCATAGACGAGACGTGGCAGGCAGATTTGGTTGAAATGCTACCCTATGCCCGTGAGAATAATGGATACAAGTATTTACTTACCGTCATAGATATTTTCTCCAAGTACGCCTGGGCAGTTCCTGTTAAAAGTAAGAGTGGACCAGATGTCACTTCAGCAATGCAATCTATACTAGTGCAGGGTCGTATACCAAAAAACTTACACACTGATGAAGGTAAAGAATTTTATAATTCACATTTTAAAAATCTTATGCAACGATATAGTATCAATCTCTACTCAACGCATAGTAATCTGAAGGCGTCAATCTGTGAAAGATTTAATCGCACGCTTAAGAATAAGATGTGGCCACAATTTAGCTTAAGAGGCAACTATAAGTGGATAGAGATTTTGCCTACTCTCATCTCCAAGTACAACAATACCAAACATCGATCAATCGGTATGAAGCCAAAAAATGTCAATGTCGAGGATGAAGAGGAGCTGATGCAACGCTTTAAAAAACTGCGAAATATACCGAGGAGAAGACCAAAGTTCAAAGTTGGTGACAAAGTTCGAATCAGCAAGTACAAGCACGTTTTTGAGAAAGGATACACTCCCAACTGGACAACAGAGATATTCACTGTGGATCGAGTTATGCTTATGAATCCAGTGATGTACAAGCTCAAAGACTATCAAGAACAACCCGTTGCTGGTGGATTTTATGAGCAAGAACTTCTCAAAGTTAAACACCCAGACGTATACCTTGTGGAAAAAGTAATCAAGAAACGTGGTAACAAAATATTTGTAAAGTGGCTAGGTTTTGACAGTTCACACAACAGCTGGATAGATAAATCAGATATGTAATCAACTTTGTGCAATGTTGAATCAACTCCGTGCAATGTGAAACCAATGATGAATCAATGTTGAACCAACGATGAATCAATGCTGAACCAACGATGAATCAATGTTGAACCAACGTTGAATCAATGATGAATCAACAGCGATTGAATGTTAAACTAAATTATGAGATTTATAGTACTAAGTCTACGCTTGTGCTAACTAGATGTGAGATTTTTGATGAATAAAAAAGCAATTCATATAAATATATTATGTTTTTATTCAGTATAACCCTCAGACCTACTTTATTGACAATTATTTACAACTTAAACCTAATCTTTTACCAGAAGATCTAGCAATTCTTCGTCACTATCACTCAAGACATCATCGACATCCATTGCACTGATTCTATAATGCCCCCATGCGAGGGTGTCTGTACTGTTTGGGAGTAAGTATCGCTTATCGTCATAAGGACTTAGTGCAATCTTTTGTTGTTCAATAGTTTCGACATTGTGTAGTCTTGACCTGATTACATATTGCGTTCTAGATTGGATACTCCAATTTCGCAAGCATTCGGTGTAATCATCAAAGGTAATACTTTTCTTTACAACAGCTGCTTTTACACCTTTGGCTTTTTTAACAAAGTCCTCACCATTGACACGGATACTATACATCTTACTTCGCAAACCAACAAATTCTGTAATTATTTCACCATTACATTCATCTTTCATCAAACCCAAAACTTTCTTGTTTCTTTGCGGCATTCCAAAAATATTGTCCCGAGGGTAATCTGAAGTGTCGAATTGTTGAGTATTCTTTTCCATATCTTCTTTCATGTCAGCATAAATGTCCTGACACTTCACTTCATATATTAAACTGTCCGTGTCAGTGTACAAGAGTTTGCAGTTGTTACGATATTTTTTACGCATGTAACCGTAGTGAAAATCATAAATTAGGATTTTAGACACATCCAGCACTGTCAGACCCACATAGATTGGCTTATTAAACAAAACTTCTGTCTTTCTTAACTCTATAGCCATGAGATTTTCACTGAAAATGGCTCGGCTGTGGAAGTTCGGTTTAGCTATGAGGGCTTCTGCTCCAAACCTACCCTCCCATTTCGCCACGAGTTTCACGTTTACATGCTTTCGCACATTCTCCATTGTCTTACCGTAAACTGCATTATTCATCAATTTGTACAAGTTCTTTTCGAATTCATTTTTAGCTTGTGCTCTCTTTTCAGTATTGAAATCTATGTAACTCTTGAGCCATGTTGACTGATTGAATTTAAGTACTCTGTGAATTTTGATTAATACCAGACCGTTTGTAAGAGCATCCTTGAGAGCTCGGTAATGAAGAACGTACTTATGTTTCAGTAGGAGGGTAGTTAGAAGCTTCTCCTGGTTGGAACCCGGTGGTTTCGAGTGTTCTGGACAGAACGGTAAATCATTATGCTCATCGTGAAGCTCGGGTGGATAGTACAAATCAACTTCTAGAATATAACCAATGGGTGAATCATTTGAAATATTGAAATCAAAATTTTCCAAATTTGTAACCCACTCAAAACCACCGTAAGGAAGGGGTTGTCCCATTGCCCAACCATAAAGGTTGTTTGCATCGAAATATACAATGTAGATGATCTCACCTCTTTCATTGAAAACTTTCATATACTTGTTGTTCGCAATGGTGTATCGGTTGGAGCATTGACTTACTCCACCCTTTTTACCATTCTCAATCATCAGTAGCATATCAACGTCAGTGAGGAGTTCCAATCTTACCCCTGTATATTTGAGCATGGCGTCCCATGTGAAGCCAGGAGTCGTGTAGTAATGTGCTGGATCGAGACCGTAAGCGATGAAACACTGTTCTCGGAAATTTTCAAAGACATCAGCCAACAACAACACATCAGTCTTCATGTATAATTGTACATATTCGCCGAGAGTTTTAACACTGAATGCACACCATACCTGTTGTGCATGTTCGTAGTCCTCATCAGATATTGATGAGTCATTCAGGATACTGTGAAACTTTTCTTTTGGTGGAAGCTGGTTTTCTTTCAATCTCACCCTCGAGTCCAGGTATTCATAGGGGAGAACACCTTTCCTCGTTAGAAGTTCAACTTTCTCACTCTCCATTCCAGAAAACATTGCACTCACAATTTTATACTCAGTGAGATACGATGCTAACTTTTCCAAGGATGATGCCATGAATCTGAATGAGTCGATGAATCGGAATTTGATCTGTGTTCCCTTAACATATTTGGTAAAAGATATGTATTTTTCCTTATTTAATGCCAGAACTTTAACTTTTCCTTCAAATTGAGTAGCAATATCGCGGATGATAAAGTGAGCATCATACCCACTCAAGTTGTGGAACACAACAGGTATGATGTTGGCATCTTGGTAAGCTAGATTACAGTGTTCATGTGCGGGACCTCGATACTTTCCTGTCAGATGACAGTGATCGCGAACCTTCTTCATCGGTGGATGTAGAGCTTTCTGACAGATGTGACAAGTAGTGGCTTCAAAGAAAGTTTCCTGTTGCCTTGGTGTTAGTTTCTGCATCGGAACTGGAGATGCCAGTATTTTCTCACATTTATTTGCAATTAACTGTAACTCTAGAGCAAACCACTTTGCTGGTTCCACACCTTCAGGACATGAGTTGTAGAATGATAGTGAATCATTGTAACTGCACTTGAACAAGTACCCAATGTAAAAAACTTCATGTTTCTGGAATACTTTAGTGTTTGTCGTCTGTTTTTGTACGTCTCGACTTGGTATTAATAGGGACTCACAGTCGGCATAGATAATGAATGGAACTTTTTCTCTATGCTTGAAATTTTTGAATTCAATAATATTTCTACCAGGTTTTGGTAGCATTATTTTACAATTATTCACTTTTTTACAATCTTCCCTATGAGCTACCAACGTCTCTATTTTTGAAAAGTAGTGCAAGCATCGTTCACAGATATGTTTTCTTCCATCATGTTTCGATAGCTGGCAGCTAACTAATCGAGAAAGATCTTTGACCCATACATAGTGGAAGTTGAAAGACTGGGTTCTGCTATCCTGTTGATTGCTTTCTTCTTCTTCTTCATCACTGCTATCTTCATTTACATATTCCTCTTCAACTCGGAGGAGGTTTACATGAGTTTCCCTTACCTGTGAAGTGAGATGAAGAGGAACCACTATCAACTTTTGCTTCTTTTTAATCAAGCCATAAATATTCACTGAAATGCCATTTTGTGCTTCGAATTTTTTTACATCTTTCATTGCTACGGGGAAATTTATTCCAGAAAAGTTTAATTCATCCTTGTATTGCTGATAGCTGGACACGCGTTTAGGATTGTACTGATTTCTATTGACTGGATGTATGGCTGATAATATAGCCCACTTAAAGCACTCGTTGTCGTTCGTATTTTGCACGTTCACACATGCTTTTTTTCTCTTGATTCGTAGAGGAAGATCAATGTAAGAGCTACCTTTCATGGGGTTTAGTTTGTTGATATTCACTTCTAATTTCACAATAGAGTGTAAGGTCCATCCAGAGTCTTTCTCTTGAAACTCCTCCATTTCAGTTAAGATAGGATATCTTGCGTTGTTAGTAAACCATATTTTCAAATCCGTGCTGACGTATATCTCTTCATTTTTTTGATTTAAAGTTCTTTACATCAGGATCCTCCTTACCAATCTTTAGATAATATGCATTAAGCACAGTGTTGATTTTAAAAGCTCTATGTTCACGCAAGGCTCGGCCCACATGTACAATAAATAGCACTTGGGCGTCATCTAGGAAGGCAAGAACATCCTTGTGAACCAGGTTCGCGACAATGCATGTTTTCACTCGACTATCGAATGCTTTGTCGACGTCAATCCACTCCACTCGATCGTTAATGTCATTGCGTTTCTTCTGAAGTCCGCTACCCTTTTTAGTGAGAAACTCGAATCGAGCTTTAAAACATTCCAAGTGTTCAATAATATTTAGACACCTTCTTTTCTGATTTATTGACAGTCGTGGTATACATGACAATTCCTTTCGCACTGCTTTTAAACACAATAGGCACTCGTTTCGCCATCGATTAACTTTGTTTAGTTGTACGTTCCCAGATGATTTTGATGATGATGATGATGAAAGCAGGGTCAGTACTTCTTCGAAAGCAGGAATAAGTTTTACACACTCATCGAGGATCATTTTCTACTAGATATAGACTGTATACACTAATAATGTTTTAACTTCACAAGTTATTCTTTCGGTTTTGATAATTTTATATTCACTATCCACTTTCACTGGACTGCCTCGCACGATGTAATGACTGCCCTCAGATCTGATGTCTCCTTTTATAGTCCGCTATCCCCAACTCCACCAATACCTCTAGAAGATTCTAGAACTTGATAATTCCCCCAACCCCATGCGTCATTTAAATTCACCATGTGCGACATTGAATTTTCCTTTAATTGAACTGACTTGATGGTGGTGCCATCGATTGCTCGTAACAACTTATTAGGTGTTGGCATCTTAGCACGGGCATGAACCATCATCTTTCGTCGGTAAATGTAAGGCGCCTCTGAATATGAGCCGGAGACCCCACGACGAGACGCCGTGGCATGTATCTGAACTTCGGTGTCACACTCTCGCGGTAAAACAGAGATCACATTTATCGACCGTCTGTTCGGAAACGACTGTAGGTAAAGTGAAACTTTGCGCGTCGATGTCTTACCGACTGCTGTGGCTCCATTGCCTGTGTCTCACTCTGCCGGTATGGTAGAGAACACCACTATCGGTTATGGATATGGAAACGACTGTCGGTAATTTAGCACGGAAGCTAACCATTAGCGCCTGTCGGTAAATTACCGGTCACTGTTTTACCGACCAAAGTGTCACAGAACTGTCATAGCTATACTACTGATGATGGATTTGATGACGATGTGGAAAAAGGAGCAGTTGATCGGAATGTTGATAAAATTGACGATGATGTGGAAAAAAAGGAGTTTTTGGGAATGATGATGGAATTGACGATGATGTGGAAGGAACAGTTGATGAGAATGATGATGGAATTGACGATGATGTGGAAGAAGGATCAGTGGACGGGAATGATAATAATTGATTCAAATAGTTTTTGTTTTACTATTCTCTAAACTGTATGCTATTATTGTACGTGATATTTCGCTATTTAACATACTTCGTTTAAAAGTGTTCTAATTCTTTTGCTAAGACTGCATTAAAAATGTAATCAAAAATGACTTCTCGTACGACTTTTTGACATCCTGTTTTTGCTTATTTATCATTAAATACTCTATGAATGTATCGAATTTCATTTTTTTAGTTCAGTTTGCTATACCGGATAAGATTAGGGGGTATTGCGTTCGCGAATAACTAGACAAATATCGGACAAAGACGGATAAGATCGAAATTATTCGCATTCGTCAGAAAGGACAAATTTATTATTCCACCGGGTAAGATCCAGATTAATCGCATCCCTAAATTCGTACAAATTTTGGATTTAACCGGATGAGATCCGGATTAATCGCATTCATAAAAATCGTACAAATTTCGGACTCTACCGGATTAATCGCTTCCTCCAGACCGTACAAAAAACGGACATGAATCAAAACAATCCAGATTAATCGCAATTGAAAGACCGTACAAAACATGGACATTGCCGAGCACGACCGGGCACAAATCGGACTAATCGCATTCGCCAGACCCTATAATACACGGTTTTGACCGGACACAATCCGGATTCATTACATTGGACAAACCATACAAAACACGGACATGACCGGACACAATCCGTATTGATCGCGTCCTTCAGACCGTACAAAACACGGACTTGACCGGACACAATCCGGATTTATTGCATCCGGCAGACCGTACAAGGGACGGACTTGACCGGACACTATTCCGACTAATCGCATCCGCCAGACCGTATACAGAATCCTGATAAAAATTTCGGATAAGTTTCGGATTCCGCAATTAAAAAATTAAATATGACTCGGGGCACCAAAGATTTTCGGCCCGGAACTGGTCGTTTCTCACAAGCGCTAAACGTTTTCTTGGTTAGTATATAAGGACCGTTTCGACCGATACACTCAGCGTGCGATATTCTGCGTTAGTGAAGTGCGTTATATATGTAGTAGTGTTAAGTTAAGCTATAGAAATAGGTTTATGTGCGTCAAATAAATGAAAAATGCATTTCTCGTGTGTAAACTGCTTATATAATATTGTTATATAACATTTATGCGGTCCGTCAGACCGCATAAAAAACGGACATGATCGAATACAATCCGGATTGATCGAATCTGTCAGACCGTAAAACTTTCGGACTCTACCGGACAATATTCAGATTTATTTATTTATTTATTCAGCATAAGTCCCTAGGGCTGAATAGCCCTTTAGGAACAGGAGTTAATAATATTAAAATAATAATAATATTCCTTTTTTATATTATTATATATTTATTATTTTTTTCGTGCTACTTCATCAGGAAAATTTTCATATACACCGGGATAGAATCCGGATGACGTCCCGGAAACAATCCGGATTGATAGCATCCGTCAGACCGTACAAATACGGATTCAACCGGAACTAACCCGGATTGATCGAACCCGTGAGACCGTACAAATTTCGGATTCTACCGGATGATATTCGGATTAATTTCCGTGCTCCTTCGACCGGACAAATTTCGGACACGACCGAATAGAATCCAGAGGACAAAAACCGGATCACGTTTCGGACAATTTCGGAATAATTTCCGAATCCGGAATTTGTCCGAAATTTGTCCGGAATTTTTAGCAAGGCTGGCAGTGTCAAACGAGCCAAAGACGACACCGAATCTCCTATGTCACCTGACTGTCCTCGAGATGCCTGAATAACGTCGTCGTTGTGGTCTTCAAAGGCTAAAGTGGGCTTCTTCTTCATTTACCGCAAGAGAAAACTTTTCTTTTGACATTCGCACAGAAGCATGTATATGCTTACAAAAGTTAATTACAAAGGACTTAATTCCTGAGTAATTGTTCGAGGTGCTAATTGACACGATGTATGGCCCTCTTTCTGGTGTCGCTGAGTGCACAGTCCAGGTAGTTTGGTCAAAAGCTTTTATCTTACTGTCTTTGATATCTTTGCTTCGGTTGTGACTGTGGGCGATCTGTTCCATATGGAAGGTTGGCTTGTTTTTTGCCATTCGTATGATCTTTTAAAACATCATGTCTCTTGCAAAACGCATAAGAACACCGATGCAAATTGGGGATATTAAAAAATTTTATAAAATTTGTTATTAAATTTAATTTAATTTTTTTTTTAATTACAAATAAATATTGGTTAATAATTAAAATATTAATAAAATTTTGACTCTCCTATTCTGGTTACGGCCATTTTGCAAGACGGCGGACAAATTGACTAATGAAGATTTCGAAAAGTTGATATAGTGAAAATTAGCTGGAAAACGTTTCTTACCTTCAAGGGAGCCCTCAAGAACACATCCCTGCAGCGGCCGAGCTGAATTTTTAAATTTACTATTTTTTTCTCAATTTAGAGGCCCAAAAACCGCATGGGAAGGACATTCCTGTCACCCCTTTTTTCAAATGATGGAAAAGTCTAAAAATGATGAATTGTGGTATTTACCTAAGTCTGATGTTACTTGTCTCAATGGCAAGTAAAAATATTTATTTTAATTGCATTATTCTGTAATTTTTCACGAATTGGTTGAAAAGTGCGATTTTAGCTCACATTTTTTTTAATTTAGAGTGCAATTTCGGAAATAAAAATTACAGCAACTGGAAAAACATACAAGAGCATTTCTTTGTGAACAAAAGTGATAGGTAATTTATTTTGAATTTTTATTTGAAGAATACTTCAGAAGGTTTTCAAATAGTGTGACAGGAATGACGGGTGTCTGACAAGAATGATGGTGACTGAACTCATGAGGGAACCTCACGAATTTTAAAGTACTAAAGTGAGGACAAACGTAATTAGAAAGATCAAAGTACACAATAGGTAAGTACAAAATGGTATTTATTCACTCTAGGAACGGCAGGCTACTACAATCTTTCGAAAATCAGAAAATATAAGTAAATAGTATCAATTTGTTCACAGTAACCTGTGAGTGAATCGGGTACCTACTTACGACCCGAAAAACCCCCTTGTAGCAAATTTTAGTCACATCGGTTTCTTTTTACAATTTTGGTTCGCCATATTGGATCCGCCATTCTGAATTTTTTAATTTTGACCTTGGATTTGTAATCAGCTACCTGAAAAACCCCCTGGTAGCAAATTTTAGTCAAATCGGTTTCGTTTTACAATTTTAGTCTGCCATATTGGATCCGCCATTTTGGATTTTGTCTTACAACGATTTACATGTCAGATTCGGTTTGGCCATGCAAAAATCTATATAAAAACATGTATAGCACATGTAGTGTAATATCTAAGCATTTCTGATATTTAATAAACGATTCTTTTTGCCAAAAATTCCATCTTCAACACAGATTTTCAAGGTCACAATTTTTTTGTTTGACTTTCTCTATAATTTTTCTATATTCGGAAAGGTTTTTTCTTTAATTAAAAAAAAAATATCCCTCTAGGTCATTCCGATCCAAAGTTCTACGATTTTGAGACAGAATTTGAAAAAAGGTCCACTGTGCGCCCGTATGCAGTGTGACCCTTCAATTCTTTTCACCTCGTGGACGCTAGGTGGCCTGGTTACCGCGTTTTCACTATCTTCCTAATCCCTCCACATCCCCTTCGCCAATGCCATATATAAATAGAAACACTGACTGACTGCGCTCCCCACCTGTATTATAAACTAGAAAAGTAAGTGAAAACGTCATTCCTGATACCCAAAATCAGACCCTGTCACGTGACAGGACTGACTGTGACAGGACTGACGTTTTCGCCTTTCACTGCAAAGTAGGCAGCCATCTTAATAGTTTGAACCCCTTCTGAGACCCAGGTCGTATTCATGCAGCAAGGACGTATTGTCTACCCATCACTTTATAATCATTTTTATTAGTTACTAGTGGAAACAGCAAGTGACAGGACTGACGGGGAATAAAGGTACGCATCGATTTCGCACTCATTATCACTTAGTTTATCGCAAAAATAAAATAATTCACTCACCGATGACTTTCCTTCAGGGTAACTCGAGCCTCACTAAAGCAAGGTGATGCAGCAGAGCACTCTTACGGCCTATTTTACAACCGCTAGGGGGTATTTCAAACTGATCGCTCGCCCGATTCAATTTCCTGCGGTCAAGACTTCGGAGTCTAATTAAAATAAAGCAAAAATAAAGAAATCCTTCTTTTTTGTAGAATTTGGGAGAGGGATACTGTAGCATATTATTGGCATATTAGAAAGATTGAAAAGTTCAGTGGTTATAGTAAATATGTATGCATGAAGTTCACTTTTCACCCCTTGGGACACGTGACAGGACTGACGATCGGGCCATACTTCATGAAATAAATCGAAAATATTCTGAACAGCGATTAAAAAACATGTGAGGCTTGATAAAGTATCACGAGTACAATAGCGGTCAACAATCATTTTCTTAATTCAAGCAATATACATAGAATAATGGCTCTGGGACACGATTTGTCCGCCGTCTTGCAAAATGGCCTTACCTTGCATGTAGCAGTAATTTAGTTTTTTATACACGGCTTCCAAATACATGTTTGTAGTCAAGGACAGATCAAGCCGAAAACAAAACGCCCACTGCTCAGAACGTTGAGCGTAATATTTGGGGAATTAGACGCCAAAATCTATTGTATCGGTATCATCCTCACACATTGATAAACATTTTTCCATAGAGTCCTTAAATTTCTCAATATCTATTATTTCCATCAATGCCCGGCAAGCCTGGTAAACTTCTGTCTGCCTCTCACGGGATTTTTAATCTTTTTTAGGTTGTTTCTCCAGCTCCTGTCCACGTGCCATATACAGATTACGTGGTGTTGTGGCTTTGACATGACGGCGGTCCATGATTTTATGTGCTCACTGCAAATTATTGTCAAATAAACTGCTTCTTGTAACAAATTAATCCTCCGTCTACAGACAAGGGCTTTCAAGGCACACAAGATTTTTCAAACTAGAATATCTCATCTACGGGAAAAGATTTTTATTCGAAAGAGTTTTGAATAATTAACACTATCAACAATTAGGCCATGTAGTAAATGCTTTAAGAAGTAACCCAGCATTTTACCAGTTTTTTTGTAAAGCCAGAAACAGTTCACAAACTGACTCGGACTTGAAAGACCCTTTCTGTAAACGGAAGGTGGGAAAATGAAGTCTGTAAACGGAGGGTAAATTTGTTAAGTTTTAATTTTTGGAGAGTTTTAATATTACATTTATTCTTTTAGTTATCTAAACAATATTTAATTCTAGTATTTATTTAGCAGAATGAGGTGATCGAATTTTCAGGTTAAAGCTTGAGTCCAACAGCCTTGAGTCAATTTTTATGTTGGGTCAATATAGGTATGTGTGATAACAATATTAATGTGATAAGCAGAAAACTTGGAATTCGAGAGTAAACTAATTTATATATTTTGTTAGCAATTAATTTAGAAGAAACTGAGATGCTCTTAAAAAACTAAAATTCTCCTGTTTCTGTAATAAAAATGTAAGTTCCCAATCGGGCCAATCGGTAGTAGGATTTCGAGGTTATGAAGTGGCAATTTGATGGCAGCACTTTCGTCTCGCGGGAATTATTTGAAAACGTTTATTTACCTTTTTTTCGAGACAACACATTTTAAGCAATATATTCATGAAAAAAATTAAATAAATGTTTTTTAATAATTTCCGCGAGCTGAGAGTGCTGTTATCAACAAATTTGCCAATGTCGTGAAGTTTTTTCATCAAATTATTCATTTAATTGTCTATAATTTTGTAGAAAAAACGTGTAATTTATTAAATAACTTACTGAAAGTATTTTAGGTACAGAACAATTAAAATTAACTGAGAGTAAAGCTATTCAGATTCTTTCTCATTTTCTAATATCCTACGGATATTAGCATTTTTACTTGTTAATTCGTCACCCTCTGTCCCACTATCACTCTCACTTGGACGATTCATCATTTTAATTTAAAATTCATCTTTTTTTGGTGAAACTTCAACTATTTCGTTGAAAATTGATATTTCGTATTTAAAAATTAAACTATTTGTTTGAAAATTTATGTACTTTGTGGAAAATTTGACTTTTTTTGTAAAAAAAAATAATCTTTTTCTATAATTCGCGAAAAAGTGCCAGTTTTTCCACCTGTTTTTGGTGTAAAAAGTGACAGATTTTTGGTCGATGACGTGGCGCATGCGCACTGCCGACCTTTCCGGGCAACAGTGAAAAAAGTGGACAGATGCAGTGGAAAAAGTAAATGGACAGTGATAAAAGTGAGGCACAGTGAAAAAAGTAAATGTTATTTCGGGTGAGTTCGTGCTGCCTGGAGTGTACTCGTGCATCGCGCGCAGCCAACTTCATTCTATTTTCCGACTCTCGTCCCTAACATAAAATCAATTTCCTGAAAAGTCTCGAGTTGTGTATTTTGTATACAGGGTGATTCACACTTCATCATACACTTTGTATATACAGATTCCTTGTAAAAAACCAAACAACAAATTGCAATGGCAAAATGTTGTACGCTCAATAGTTTTTAAACTATTGATAATTGCAGCGAGCCAATAGGAGGTTGTTATTCTCGCGCGTTCATGAGCATCTTGCGCGAACGAGCTGTTGATGTCTTACTTCAAGTTAGTATGAGAATGCCTGTTCAGATTGTATAATTTCCCCTCCGTTTATTTTTGCAGAAGGTTTTGACTCTTTGGTGCAACTTCACACATAAACGAGATTCGAAAATTATCAAGTACCTTTCACTGGCAACAAAATTGCAAAACATTTCTCGAGGAGTTCATTACCTAAATTAAATGCATAATTTGCTTTGAATTCTGTAGAAGACTCCTGAATTCTTTGCATTCTGCAAAATTAGTCAAGTTAGATCGACTGCTACGCTAGCGGTGAATGAAGCTGAACTTGTTTTTTGAATTCCACAGAATTCTCCCGAATTCCGTAGAATTTCCTTCAAAATTTTTTCATTATAATTTAACCAGTTTTTAATAATTTTCAAGCTATGAGAATACAAATTGAATTATTTGGTATTTGAAAACTTTTAACTTCTCTAAATTTCCTAATTATTTACCAATTATTCAAGTTATGTCGAGGACTTAGCTTCCAGCGAGTGATGATGTAATCGATTCTTGAATTCCACAGAATTCTTTAAAATGCCCTGTAACATTTTTGAATATTTAAAATCTTTTTGAATGTCATCGAATGTTTTTAAATGTAAATTTCTAAATCCAATTCCGGGTAGTATTTCGAATAACGTAAGAAATGAAAGAAGGCCCTGCTAATGTAGAAACTTTGTAAATTTTTTATAAACGTCTAGTTTTTCGAGTGAAGAATTAAAACAACGGATTTTATTTTTTTAAGGCAGATGACGGTTTGTCGTAAAAACGCGACCAAAACAGTCTGAAGCCTCAGTTAAAAAAGTGTCCCAAAAATATTTGGAACCTTCTTTTCTCGACATACTTAGCAATTTCTTCAGAAGCTCATGAGATTCCTCCATCAAAACCAGACTCTTAGTTGGATTCTTAGGTGAAAAATTACCTAAAAAGCTTGCGAAAGCGATGTCATAAACATTTATCAGATGTAGTTCATTATGCCTGTGCATGATGAAGACGCGATTGTGAATAGTGTTCTTGCAGAACCTTCCATTGGTATACGGGGTCTTGCGGCAATGCATGGAACAAGTTACAGTACTTGCCAAAGGGTGTTGAAAATGAGTAATCTCCATGCGTATCACTTTTTAAGAGTGCAAACGTTGCAACAAAATGACTTTCCCAGACGTCTACAATTTTGCAACTGGTTGCTAGGACGACATGCCAATGATCCAAATTTTGTAAAGAGCATTATGTTTACTGATGAATGGACCTTTACAAGATATGGAATTTTTAATTCCCGAAATTGGCATCATTATGGTTTCGAAAATCCTCATGTCACACTTCCAACCAGAAATACTCAGAACCGATTCAGTATAAATTTATGGTGCGGCATTGTGGAGGAACATGTGGTAACCTTTCATTTCATGAATACAATCCATTTAATCTTTATTCCTGATCCCTCCGTACATTATTGTAAACTAATTTACACTAGATTGGTCCGTTTGAAATCGAGGGACATTTGAATGGTGAAATGTATGCCGAATTCCTGGAGAATCAATTGCCTGGCCTTCTAGAATATGTACCGTTGAATCTTCGTCAGAGACTCGTTTTCCAACAAGATGGAGCTCCTGCACACAATTCGCTCGTTGCAAGAAGAGTTTTTAATAATATGTTTCCCAATGCTTGGATTGACACACGCGGTCCACTTGCTCAATGGCCACCAAGATCACCTGATCTTACTTCTTGTGACTTTTTTTTATGGGGATTTCTAAAAGAAAAAGTTTATCAGACGCCGGTGCATACCAGGGAAGAACTTCTTAATCGGCTACAAGAAGCATTTGCCTTAATTACCCCCGACATCCTTCGGAAACTGTCAAGCAACATTGTGCGGCGCGCTGAATTATGTGATGAACATGCAGGGCAACATTTTGAACAATATCTAAAATAAACAATTTTAGGAAAATAATTTTTTCATAAATTTTCGTTTTCAGTAAACTGATACTTTAGTGATTTTTTCGTAAAGAGATAGATTATGTTTCACATATCAAAAAACTTGACATATTTTTAATGTTGCTTACCTATTATCATAGAAAATTTTAAAATAAATAAATAAAATTAAAAGTAAAAAGAACCTAACATTCTTTAAGCTTAGTAGACTTTCTTTCTTGAAAATTTATTAACAAGTCTGAAATAAAAAAATACTTATTCTACCCGAACAAGTCGTTCTTTTTCATTCCTTGCAGAATTTCAGTTACTTGTATTTTAACAAAATTAACAATGACTATAAGATTACAGAATGGAATGAACTTACTTTCGTGATAATTTATTTAGAAGCCTAAATAAGTAGTTTATTTGCTTCAAGTTTTATGATGATTTTAATTTACATAACATTCAGACTCTTTTAAAAAACAGAAAAGACTTCGGTTAGACGAGTAAATAAAAATTTTATTGAAATTTAAGTCTGCAGAATTTGAAACAAGATATTCGATTTATGCATTGCATTTTTTATGAAACTGCAGCTAAAAATGAATTTTGAAGTTGAGATTTGCTATCTGTAATAATTTAGTTTAGATTTAGTTTAGATTTAGTATTTAAATCGGGGGATTCCCTAAACAAGTGGCAGTGATATGTTTAACGAACTTCACGTTGTTTCGAACCTTTTGTCTCTGGTCTGACTGTTACGACTTTTTTTACTAACTTGAAGTAAGACATCAACAGTTCGTTCGCGCAAGATGCTCATGAACGCGCGAGAATAACAACCTCCTATTGGCTCGCTGCAATTATCAATAGTTTAAAAACTATTGAGCGTACAACATTTTGCCATTGTAATTTGTTGTTTGGTTTTTTACAAGGAATCTGTACATACAAGGTGTATGATGAAGTGTGAATCACCCTGTATACTTTTGTCTCTTGGCAAAAGCAAAAAAACACCGTCAGTTTCTCCGAAAATACTGTGCTTGGTTTTTTTCACGAAAAATCGGAAATTTTGAAGCCCTCAACTTTATGGGCCAACTATTCAATTGTGACAACCAGCTTATTATTACTGCCATATTATTGCCATGGTTTTGATAATTGCCATTGTCATTGTTGCATCAATCGACAAATAATCGCCTTCTTTTTACACAAAAAACAGGTAAACAAAAACTAGCACTTTTGAACAAATTATAGAAAAAGTATCGTGTCCCACACATTGAAAAAGTGACGATTTAAAACTCGTGTGATAGCCACCCTCGCTCCGCTCGGGTAGCTAACTTCACACTCGTTTTAAATCTCTCGCTTTTTCAACTTTTAGCACAATATACTATTATGACTGAAAATTCATCTTTTTGGCATAAAATTCAACTATTCTTTTCCTTTGAATGTTTTTTTGGTTGAAAATTATTTTTTTTTTAAATGAAAATGTAACTATTATTCCAGCTGAATGTTCCATAATTTTAGTTGAAAATTCTTCTCTTTTTTTTAACTTTCTTTTTCAGCCTACAAATTTATTTATTCAATTTTTGGTAGAAAAATTATCTTTTTTAGTTGGAAATTCGTCTTTTGGTAGAAATTCGTCTTCTTGGTCCAAAATTCAATTATTCTAGTAAAGATTCATCATTTCAGTAAAAAACTCATCTGTTTGGTTTAAAATTAATGTTTTTCTTACTAAAAATGTTACTAATCCATTTTCGGTTAAAAATTATCATTTTTTTGGTTGCAAATTCAACTATTCGGTTGACAATTTGTCTTCTTCAATCAAAAATTCAACTATTTTGTTAAAAATTCATGTATTTTGTTGCAAAATTGTATTTTTTGTACAAAATAATTCTTTTTATTTAAAAATTAATCTTCTGGTTTAAAAATTCATCTTTTTGGTTGAAAATTCAAGTGTTCCAATTAAGTATTCATAATTGTAGTTGAAACTTTTTTTTTTTAATTTAACTATTCAGTTGAAGATTCATAATTTTATTTTAAAATTCATCACTTTGGTTGAAAATTCAACTTTTTTGTTGAAAATCCGTTTTTTTTGTTGAAAATTAATTTTTTCAACTAAAAGTTTAACTATTTCATTTTTTTTTTTTAAATTGATATTATTAGTGGAAAACTTAAGTATTTTTTAAAAATTAATTTATTTTGCAACGTTCTGCTTGTTGTGTTAAAGGATGTTCAGAAAATATGAATATGTTACTTTTAGTTGACTGGGAAAATTGAAAAACTTGACCGGGAATTTGAAATCGTCCGCCGAATCGCCACCCTTGAAAATGTCTGTGCTTGGGGAAGGAAAACCAGTTGTTGCGATGATTCCTGCATGTATTTGATACAATTTTGAACTATTTCACCTGTAAATACTACCATTTTTAATGTTTAAATTTAAAAATAGTTTAATCTGTAACAGTTTTTAAATAGTTAAATCTCCAAGTCCATTTCTGTCAATTATTGTTAATTTATTTAACTTCTTAATTACATAAAGCCCGAACAATCTAATACTATAAAATAAAAAATTTGAAACCTTTAAAATTCAAAGATTTTAAGATTAGGCATTGCAAACCAAATTATTTGAAATATTCAAAATTGAGTATTTTAAAGATTTAAAACTAGAAATTTTCGAGAATTTCAAATCAAACTTATTTATAAATTCAAAATTGTTATGCTGCAAGACATTTAAAAAGATTGGATAAGTTTTTCTACTGAAAATTAAAAGAATTTAATGAGTTACCTACACTTTATTTAGACCGAGCTTCAAAATATTGGCGCTATCCTACGTTCTAATGATTCCAATTGTTTTCAATTGGGTATCCATTATTCTGAAACAGAGGTTAAGTTGTCACTACAGCATTTTGATATTGCGATAATTATTTACAAGCGGTTTTTTACGCTTTCAAACAAAAAAATGTCAACAATATGAACTTAAAAAGAATTAAATAAGCGTTTAACAATAATATACTCGCTAAATCAAACGACTACTGCCTAACTGATAAAGACACTATATCACTGTCACATCGTTAGATGGCATGATTTTTACGTACCGTTAACCCACATAATTTCAACTCTTCATTCGGTATACCGCCTGAACAAACATTCTCTTTTTTGTACTTGAAATTTTTGTTGAATTGTTAAAAATTTAATTTCCAACCTATAAACACGTGCGCGTCATGTGTGTTACAAACGAAAACTACAGAGGGCGCACTGCAGGCAAGTGCGTTTACTCAATTCAACCCGATTGGAAACAATTGACACAATTAGCAACAATTTAAACCGATTCAACTTTTGATCACTCTTAATCGTTATGAATCGTGTCGAATCGATTATTTCTAGACGAACCCAATTTTATTTTATGCTATACTTTGTAAATTTCTGTGTATCATTCATTTTAGTTTGCTTTCTTCAACTCTCAACTTTCTCAAATTTTTGGCTGAATTCTCACATCTGCAGTTTTATTACGATTGTATCTACGATAGCTTAAGCAGCCTTGAGTCCTTCGTAAATCTTGTCCTTTAGTTTACTACTCTTTACCTAGGAAATCTTGTACTTTCGTTCACTACTCTTTACGTAGGGATTTAATCTTTTTGAAGAAAGGTTCCCATCGGGACAACAGGATTTATCACATTGCCAGTTTACAACTCAAATTTATAAACCCTTGTTGGGAGCACATTTAAAATTTCTGGAAATTTTCTGTAACGACCTGACTCACCAAATTGTAGGCGTTTTTCTTGACCCCACTACTCTCTGTCTATCGCCAATAAGATAGGTCAAAATGTTCCCACTACTTTGTACATCGACATTCCCTCCACTCTATATTTCGACTGGCGTCTAAAAATCAAAAAGGATAGATACTCTTCCATCGTCATAGAGTTCGGATCCTCTGACAAATCGGTCTATTAGATTTCGCATATTTCACCAACTTTATTAGAACTGTCTTAACTCATGTACATTATGAAGTGTTTAAGTGTAAATATAATAATTTTCTACAAACTTTCAATTTACAATTTACACCCACACTCCTTTTCAACATAAACTTGCAACAAACAAAAACACAACCCGATTGGAAACAATTGACACAATTAGCAACAATTTAAACCGATTCAAAACTTTTGATCACTCTTAATCGTTATGAATCGTGTCCAATCGATTATTTCTAGAAGGGCACACAATTAATTTGTAATTTAATGTAGAAGAGCGACACTTCGAATAAGGTTGAATAATAATTAAATGAAATAAAAAAATTCTTTCACGCACATCTTTACGACTTGAAGAATACGTGAATTAGAAGCAAAAGGTTCTCAAATATTTGAAACACCATTAATGAAAGTCTAAACTTCGAATTTTGTTTCACATTTACCCATCTTAACATAACCTGCAACACATGATTGTACCCATTAAATGTGCATAATAATTTAATTCAAATTTTACCGCTCATGCGCGCGCATGATGAAAGAATTTGATCGTAGCTGTCCTGATGCGCTCGTGTAAAGTCTATATTCAGGGATGTGCAGTTACGCGTGACTGGAAGTTTTTCACGTATAATACCTACAGGAGGTATTTTACGTAAAATACCTCGAATATGTAAAATACATGTAGATAACCTCTGATTGGCTGTCTAATTCAAGTTTTTTATTTACCGCCATAGAGGTGGCGCCCTCATATAGAGAACAAGATGTAATTTACATCATATAAAAAACTGATGACGTAATATATCAAGTAAATCCTTATCTAAAAAGGACATGCATTTCGACTAACTTCAAATGTCTCACCTTGAAGCAAACTTCACGCGTACCCCGCTAACCTTATTGGTCAATTTATTTGGCGCCAAGTTTCCCTGAACTCTATTGGTCAAACATTGAAACCCTGGCGGACCGAACGAACGGAACGGATACGCTACAGCGTATCCTTATATTATCCACATCGTATCCTCTCCGTATCATTCAAGAAAAACTCATTAAAAAAGGAAGATAAACATTTCACTTGTTGAAATTCGGATTCTACGTGAAATTTTGCGTTAAAAGGTCAGGGAATAATCGCAATAGTTTTTCTTGCAACATTAAAAACTTTAAAAAAATATAATACTTATCGATGACGTGCGCTGAAGGCGACTTCAAACGCATCGTCGTTCAGTAACAGTTAATAGGCGTTATCCGTCGACGATGCGTTTGAATTCACCTTCAGCCCACGTTATCGATAAGTATAATATTTTTTAAAAGTTTTCAATGTTGCAAGAAAAACTATTGCGATTACTCCGTGACCTTTTAATGCAAAATTTCACGTAGAATCCGAATTTCAACAAGTGAAATGTTCATCTTCCTTTTTTAATGAGTTTTTCTTGCATGATACGGATAGGATACGATGTGGATAATATAAGGATACGTTGTAGCGTATCCGGTCCGTTCGTTCGGTCTGCCAGGGACTGAACGACGATGCGTTTGAAGTCGCCTTCAGCGCACGTCATCGATAAGTATTATACTTTTTAAAAGTGTTTAATGTTGCAAGAAAAACTATTGCGAATACTCTGTGACCTTTTAACTCAAAACTTCACGTAGAATTCGAATTTCAACAAGTGAAATGTTAATCTTTCTTTTTTAATGAGTTTTTCTTGCATGATACGAAGAGGATACAATGCGAATACTATAAGGATACGCAGTAGCGTATCCGTTCCGTTCGTTCGGTCCGCCAGGGGTGACATCTATAAAGGATACTCGCCGATGCAGATACAAACGTCTCGTCCGACGGATATGCTCTTCCGAACTGTCGGCGAGGAACCATCTGCAACGAACATGCTTGTCGTCCCCGTAGTACTCTATTCATTTGGAGTAGTTCCATGGACGAAGGACGAGCTCAGATCCCTCGATATCGGGTCCCGAAAGGTTATGCACATGAACAAAAGCATGCACCCTAAGTCTTCTGTTCCACGACTTTACATCTCACGCCATCAAGGTGGTCGCGGAATACTGAATCTTGAATGTCTTCACAACAGGATTATTCTGAGTACAGCACATATGGTCGCAAATGGACAAGACCCTCTTCTTAAAATGGTCAGGAAACACGAAGAAGTGGGCAAAGGGGCGTTTCTGTACAAAGCAGCAGAGGAGGCTGCTGAAACACTCGGCCTTGACTTCAATATTAGGGGTGAGCAAAATGCATCAAATCTTATCCATCTTGAATACGCACTCCTGAAGGCCCGGATTAAGAAAGCACAGGAGAAAAACTTCCACGAACAGCTCCTCGACAAGAGGATGCACGGCATCTTCCACAGAAATATGGAAGATCAGTCGATGTCGTATGAGCTAACGTTTACTTTCCTTAGATCACCTGGATTGAAGTAGGGCACGGAGGGCTTCATTTTGGCATGTCAAGACGGTGTCATTTCCACTCTAGCATACCCTCGCCACATTTTGAGCCCAACTCATGCGGAAACGACCTACATCCAAAGGCAGAATGCGGCACTAAGAGTGCTTTATTACCATCTCTGTCACTCTTATCGCATTAGTCCAAATACCTCTCCGCTAAACGCTCCTAGAGAAATAGAGTCAATTGTCGAAAATGAGAAGTGCCGCATATACTGGAACTTCATATTCTCGACAATTGTTTCTGTTGCGCACTCGAGGCATGACATAGTTCTCCTTGACTTCGAGAAACGAACCATACTCGTTATCGAATTTTCGGCACCAGCTAACAAAAACGTCACAGCCAAGGAGAAAGAAAAGAAAGAGAGGTATAAACCTTATAAGGGAGTTGCGACGGTTATACCCGGAATATTCTGTTAAGCTAATCGTCTTGATCATCGGCGCTCTTGCAGGTGCCAAGGTTTCACTGGTTAATAGCCTGAAATGCATCCCTGCGTGTCAACAAAATGCTGAGACACTTGCGGGGAAAATTCAGAAGGCGGTCGTCCTTGGGTCGCTCCGTGTCCTCAGGGTGCACGAGACTTTTGCCGGATCATCGTATTGAGTTCGTCGCAGACTGTAACCACCTATCTCACGGTCGTGAGACGTGGTTACAGCTGAAATTTTACCGCGATTTCGCTGGGAGCGGGTGCAATTTTTCAGATTAGCACCCGCTCCCGGTGAAATCCTGCGGTTGTCCTTATGACGAACTTTTAACTATATATATGAAATAATTATGTGTATAACAGAGATAATATTTTTTTATTAATCGAAAATTATGTATTTTATAATAAAACGTTCATGCATTATTATAATATTTTGCATCGTGTTATAATTTCAATAATAATTATTACAAATTTACGAAAGTTTCATTATATAATAAGGAAGATAATGATTAATAATTTTTTTATTAAAAATATATATATATATATATGAAATAATTATGTGTATAACAGAGATAATATTTTTTTTTTAACGAAAATTATGTATTTTATAATAAAACATTTATGCATTACTATAATATTTTGCATCGTGTTATAATTTCAATAATAATTATTACAAATTCACGAAAGTATCATTATAATAAGGAAGGTAATGATTAATAATTTTTTTCATTTACATTTATTACGAATGTAATTCAATTATTATTGTAAGAGTTTAAATTAAGAAAACACATATTGCCAGCAACCAAAATCACAAATCTGCAATGATAAATTATAATTTAAAAATATTATATGAATTTACTGATTTTTATCAATCAGAAAAATTTATTTTATTTTGAAAAAATATTTGGAATTTATTATTTACAATTTTATAACAGCGGAACATAATTTGACAATGAATAAATAAAATAAAACAATTTTTATGTTCAGTTCATACTCACTTGTGTTGGCCTTCATTATTTGATAAGTATAATGCATCGTGGGTGTGGTGAGCCCACACTTGTAGTTATTTATAACTACAAGAAAACTATCCACCTAGAAACACTACCCGAATCGGGTAGTGTCACGCCTACCCTGAAAGGGAAATGGCTTAATGGTATACATAAAATTAAATTTATAAATATTTAAAGAATTTGGTCATTTATATTAATTTCAGTTGTCCTTTATTTGTATTTTCAAGAGGAATAAAGTAATAATTGATTCGAATTAAAATGACTCGCTTGAAAATATCACATTTTTTTATTAGGTATTTCATGTTGTGACCTCAGATGCCAACATGTTCGCATTTTTGTAATAATTTAGAAGAACATTTCTTTCACAATAAGTGTATTTGAATATTATTATCTTTTGTTTCTGAAAAGCTATTCAATCAAATAATAAAAAGTTCATTTTTTTATCGATGTTATTAATAATAATTTGAACAGCTTCTGAAAATAAAAAAATGTATCTATAAATATGCTCTTAAATTAAAAACAGTTGAATGTTACCAAAATAAATTAAATTTCATCCAAAATAGATGTATTTAAGAAAAAAAATGAATGTTTCAACGAAGCAAATTAATTTTTTACAAAAAATAACAATTTGTAATGAAACACATTAATTTTTACTCAAAGAGTAAAATTAGTAACTAAATAAATCAATTTTCAACAAAAATTTTAATTTACAATTTAAAAAATTAATTTTAATATAAACACAAAAACGTATATTGAACCAACAAAATTAATCTTTAACAAAGTAGTTCAACTTTTACGATGATAGTTGCATTTTAAACCAAAAAATTGTTATTATCAACGAAAAATGTAATAGTTAATATTTCAGCCAAAACAGATTTTGTTTTTAAATCAAAAATAGTTTAACTTATGTTTAACCAAAAAATGTTGACTTTTAACGAGAAAAAAATGATTTCTCAAACAATAAAGAATAATTTTAAACCAAGAAAATTTTCCAGACATTAAGGAACAAAAATGTCTAACAAATTATTGAATTTTCTACAAAATAGTATAAACTCAATCCAAAAAGACTAATTTTAAACTAAACAGTTAAATTTACAACGAAACAGGATGATTTTCTCAAAACCATTTTTTAATTTTAAACAAAGTCATTACGTTTTTGTACAAAATATAAATTTTAAAAGTAGAACATTGATTTTATATAAAAACTTACCAATTTTTAACAAAATATCAACATGAATTTTTAACTAAAAAAGATAAATTTAAAAAACAATGAAATAGTTTAATTTTTAGTAGAAATAATTAATTTTCAACAAAAGGAAAAAAGAATATTCAACAAATCAGTGCAATTTTCAATTAAAGAGATGGATTTTACAGTAAAATTATGAATCTTCAATCAAAAAAATTAATTTTGAACAAAGTACTTCAACTTTTACGCCAGTAGTTTAATTTTTAAATAAAAAATAATTCGAAATGAAAAGTGTAATACTTGATATTTCAACAAATTTTTTTTTTATTTAAGTCAAAAACAGTTACAGTTAACCAAAAAAAATGAATATATATTGTAACCAACGGGTTACAGCTAAGAGCCTTCAAGTAGGCAAAACTCCTCGCTTACTAGAAAATATCTCAGAGAAGTTGCATCACAGAGGAGCAACCAAATGGCGCAGACTCCGAAGCCTCCCACTAAAACGCAGCGTGGGGTGTTGCGTGGGTTCCGCAAAAAGGCCCAGGGAGAACGGGGAGGACCTTGAGGGAAGCTAGAGCTAGAGGAATATATTCTCTATCCTTGTTTCACACATCTCTCTGGGTAAACAGGGAAGTTTTGAGTCCTTGGAAATTATTCTAAGTCCTCAAACCTTCTCCATAAAGGAAAGAACCTCTAAGAGCGGACAGAAATTCATTTCTTTCTCTGGCCTACAAGAGGCCACTCTTTTTGAGTTTTTCTTGTGCGTGCCATTCAAGGCCAAAGCTATCTTCCTACGGGAACTTTCTGTGCCAGAGGTAATTTATGGTAAGTTATCATATTTACCTCAAAATGAATTTTGGGCAATTTATGGTAACTTACCATAAATCACCTCTAAAATTACCATAAATTAGGTTAACATTAATTTCATGCTTCATTATACAAAATCTAATATGGACTGAAATAATGACTGTATTTCGAGAAATGTCTGAAATCATCCATTTGTTATAAAAAATATCGTATGCGCCAAGGGGGAGAGGCACTTTTTCCCCTAGGTGCATAATATACTATTTTCCTGAAATGTGCTCGCTGAGCCATTGCAATTATTAATTAAAATAGTGACGTTAATTAAAATTAGCCCATGTCTAATTTTGCATTGTTATAAATTAAAAAATGTCAAATTCGTAGACCAAATTATATATGGATAACCTAACTTCCATTCGAGAGATAACAATTTAAACAATATGATTAACATCAAAACTAAACATCAGAATATTACTCGAAATTCAATAATTTGGGAATAAATTATTTCATTGAAGGTATGCAATACAATATAATAATGTAAACTATCATTATGTTCGAATTTAATATTATATATATATATATTTTTTTTAATAAAAATATTTTGTGGACATAGAGGACTATAATTATGAGAAATAATTAATTTTTTGAATATCATGTAACGTTATCTCCAAAACAAATTTTACATGTTAGCCAAAACACATTCATAATAGTATTAGAATTTTTGTTATTATGTTCTTCATTACGCATTATTTTATTAACGATAAACTTACTTTTTACATTTAACAACTTTTTCATAGAGTATAATATGGTTGAACTTGAAACCTCATTTTCTTAGCTTTACAGTTGAGGAACATGGCGTAGTATAACTTTTGGCCGATGACATAGCTATACGATATTTCATCTTTAAAATTTATAAAAATGATATTTTATCGATTACATTATTATTATTTAAAATCGAGTACAAATCAAATCATAACCTGCGCCACGTACATATTCAAACTTCATTTCTATCATAACTAAATAATTTTATTTAATTAGGTATTTCAGGTTGATTTGGGAAATACAAGATGTCTGCACGCCGAGGGCCAAACAATAATACTAATTGTACGGAACAAAACTTCATTTTTTTAATAACTTAAAAACAAATTATTTTTCATACTAAGTGCATGAATTTGAATATTATCTTTTATTTTTCAAACCAAAAAATAAAATAAATATTTCTATTAAAAAAAAAAAGGATTTTTAACAAAGTATCTCAACGTTTACGCGAGTAGTTGAATTTTAAACGAAAAAAATAATAATTATCAACGAAAAATGTAATACTTGATATTTCAAGGAAAAAAGATTTAAAATTTAATAAAAAAACAGTTTAATTTATTAAAACAAGATTAAATTTATACAAAAATAGTTGAATGTTTAAAACAAATTAATTATATACGAAAAATGCTATACGTCATATTTGGACCATACAAGTTGTCAATTTTTAATAAAAAATAGTAGTATTTCATCAATAAATAGTACATTTATACAAAAAGAAATTGATTTTCAAACAAAACAAAAATAATCTTAAAACTGAAAAGTCAAATTTTCGAACAAGAAACATTCTTCAATAAACAAAGACTAATAATTTCATACAGAAATAGCTGAATTTTAAATAAAAAATAATTTAATGTTCTCAAAAACATTACATTTATACCGAAAGAGATGGAATTTTAAAACCAAAAAGACGAATTTTCAACAATTAAAGATATTGCTGTCAATAAAGAAGAACAATTCAGCCAATTCATTTCAAGTTCTACAAAACAGTTGAATTTTCCATAAAAATAGTTTAATTTTAAATTAAATAAGATACATTATCAACAAAAAATGTAATACTTGCTATTTCAACAAAAATACATTTTCAATTTTAAATCAAAAACAATTAAATTTAAGGAAAAGAGAAAAAATGTCTAACAAAATATATGTACATATTTAAAAAAAAACACGTATTTAATGTTCTACAAAAATATTTGAATCTTCAACCCAAAAATAACAATTGGAGATTGGTACAAAGATGAAAAAGGGAAAAACTTTCCAAAAAAAATCCTGCCAGAGACAACCATGGATTAAAATGGGTACCCAACTTACTGAAGAAATAAGGATGGTGTTTATAATCGGCCTAATGGAGGCACAACTGACAATCAATATGTTGTTCCATATAAAGCCAAATTATTACAATTATTTAATTGTCATATTAATGTCGACGCAGTGTCCAGCATTAAGTCTGTAAAATATTTGTATAAGTATATTTATAAACACTGTAAAAAATTTTTCGGAAATTTTCCCGAAAATGTTCGGGAAGCTATTAACCCTAATTTTCGGGAATTTTCCCGAATAGTTATTAGGGAAAAATTCCGAAAAGATATGAAAATTTCCCGAAAAATTATGGAATTTTCCCTAATGTTTCGTAGGGAAAATTCCGCAAAATTTGAAAATTTTCCGAAAAATTAGGGAATTTTCCCTAGTGTTTCTTAGGGAAAATTCCGCAAAATTTGAAAATTTTCCGAAAAATTAGGGAATTTTCCGTAATGTTTTGTAGGGAAAATTCCGCAGAATTGGTGAATTTACCGAAAAATTAGGAAATTTTCCCTAATATTTTGTAGGGAAAATTCCGCAAAATTTGTAAATTTACCGAAGAATTAGGGAATTTTGCCTAATATTTCATAGGGAAAATTTCGCAAAATTTGGAAATCTACCTAAAATTTAGGAAATTCTTCCTAATGTTTTGTAGGGAAAATTCCCGAAAAGTATTGGAATTTACCTAAATTTTCGGGAATATTCCCTAATATTTTTAAGGAAAAATCCCCGTAACTTTTGGAATTTATCTAAAATTTCGGGGATATTCCCCAATATTTTGTAGGGAAAATCCCCCAATGTTTTTAAAATTATCTAAAATTTTAGGTTTATTCCTGCATATTTCGTAGAGTTACGGATTTAAATAAAAGAACGAAATGAAAAGTTAACATTTTATTTTAAATTATTTATTTATATAAGTAATATATAAAGATCAAAGATCATCTTGGAATTTTCTAAATTTTAGGATTTTTTTAATTAATCCAATTGCTGTTGCTGCTCTTACGGGTTTTCCATTTTTCACTTTAGCCACTCTTTTGTGCCCCTTTGGAGGATTGATATCAAGTAGCATCCTGAAACATATATAATAACAAAATAGTTGTCAGTGTCGACTAGGGTGGAATTAATGTAAATGATATAACTAGTGTTGATTACTAGTCAAAGAACTAAAACATCGTTTTACAACATATTGACTCTGATATATCCCAGTACTCAACAATACAAAAACTTTTTTGATCAGTATATTGTAACGCTACTTTTTCCCCAATCAATAATTGAAATAGGTGGTCT
>CAKNYM010041448.1:3431-18966 GCA_932195095.1 Andricus curvator
GGAATTCATTGAATTCACGGAATTCATTGAATTCACGGAATTCATTGAATTCACGGAATTCAAGGAAACAATGGATTTTAGGGCATTCCTGGAATTAATGGAATTCACAGAATTCGCGGAATTCAAGGATTTCACGGAATTCAGATCACTGAAGTTAAGCAGCGTTGGGCGCGGTTAGTACTTGGATGGGTGACCATTCGAGAAAACTGAGTGCTGTTGGCACATCGTGGGTGTGGTGAGCCCACACTTGTAGTTATTTACTGCAAGAAACTATATCCACCTAGAAACACTACCCGAATCGGGTAGTGTCACGCCTACCCTGAAAGGGAAATGGCTTAATGGTATACATAGAACTCACGGAATTAATGGAATTCACGGAATTCATGGAATTCAAGCAATTGATGGAATTCAAGGAATTGATGGGATTTAAGGTATTCACGAAATTCAAGAAAATCACGAAATTAAAGGAATTCATGGAATTCACGAAATTCGAGGATTTCAAAGAATTGAAGGAAATCACGGAATTCGCGGAATTCATAGAATTCACGGAATTCGAGGTTTGAACATCATTTAAGGATTTCATGGTATTCACGGAATTCAGGGAATTCGTGAAATTCAAGGACTTCGTGGAATTCATGGAATTCACGACATTTAAGGATATCACGGAATTCAAGGAACTCACGAAATTCAAGGAATTCGTGGTATTCAATGAATTCATGGAATTCAAGGAATTCATGGAAGTTAATGAATTCACGGAATTCATGAAATTCAAAAAATTCATGATATTCATTGAATTCACAGAATTCAAGGAATTTACGAAATTTAATGAATGCAGTGAATTCAAGGAATTCATGGAATTCAAGAAATTTATGGAATTCATGGAATTCATAGAATTTAAGGAATTCATGGAATTCATGGAATTCAATAACTTCATGGAATGTGAATTCCGAGAATTCCGTAAATTCAGTGAACTTCATGAATTCCATAAATTCAGTGAATTTCATGAATCCAGTGAATTCCGTGAATTCCATGAATTTCGTGAATCCAATGAATTCCTTGAATTCCGTCAATTACTTGGATGCCACGAATTTCTTGAACACCTTGAATTCCATAAATTCCGTGAATTCCGCGAATTCTATTAATTCCATGAATTCCTTGAATTCCATAAATTCCGTCAATTCCTTCAATTCCATATACTTCGTGAATTTCGTAAATTCCTTGAATTCAGTTAATTCCATGAATTCCGTGATTTTCATGAATTCCATGAATGCCATGAATTCCATAAATTCCGCGAATTCCATAAATTCCGTAAATTCCGTGAATCCCATGAATTGAGAATTCCAAATATTTTGAACAGTGTAGCTATTACATCAAAAGAGACAAATATGTGATCTAAAGGTATTATTACATTGTCAATTAGTTTTAAGAAACATGACTATTTTTTATTGATGTTTTTGAGATTTCTATTGATTTTTTAATAATTTGACTCAATAATTCTTCCATCAATATCACATTTTTCAATATTATTACCTAAGCATTTATTAGTTCTCATTCTGTCTAAAATTTTAAAAGTCCCTTTTTGAAGCATTTCGGTGGGATTTTTAGGAATCAATTGAAAACTATCTTCTTCAATAAAGATATTTTTGCAACATTTTTGAATACAAACATCCCTATGAATCGCTACTGTAATACTTCCTTTCTCTGATTTTGTGATCATTAATTCTGGATATTTTTTTTTTAATTTTGCTTCAATTAAACCCTCATTCAATTTCTTTTCTAACCAATTTTTTGGATTATCATTGTTTAGAAAATCATTAGATAAACCCATAAACTGTGATCTAAATTCATCAATTTTATTCTCAGGTATTTTTTTAATATTGGATTCAATGTCTTTAATTATTTCAACTAATAGCATATAGTTTTTTTTACCAAATTTGTGGCAGTATTCATATCTAATTTTCCTATATTTCTTTTGTTTTTGAAGTAAAAGCTAACATTTTTATTGATGTCAAAAAAATTTTTTTAGGAAAAACTACATGAATTTTGCATTGGATTAAAAAGTCCTGTTATAAAATTGTTGATCTTCATTTTTTACTAATTAAGTGAAATTGTTGTATGGCCAACGGCCATACCACGCTGAAAAACCCAGTTCTCGTCAGATCACTGAAGTTAAGCAGCGTTGGACGCGGTTAGTACTTGGATGGGTGACCATTCAAGAATACTGACATGAGTGCTGTTGGCACATCGTGGGTGTGGTGAGCCCACACTTGTAGTTATTTATAACTACAAGAAAAACCTAGAAACACTACCCGAATCGGGTAGTGTCACGCCTACCCTGAAAGGGAAATGGTTTAATGGTTTGATATTTTTCACAGGTCCTCCCGTCACATCAATCCCATCACCCCAATTTCTGTCTATTTCAATAAAATCCATTTTCTTAGCGAGAAACAATCAATTTCACAAATTAAAAAAAAATTATAATATTCTCTTATTTTTTAGAAAAAGGTTAAATCCCTGTGATTTTTTCCTTTTGAAGAAATCCAAAGTTTTCGTATTTGTCTTTATCCTTTTCAATACTTGAAAGCCATACACGGTGAGCCTCAACCAACTGTAACCGAAAGGTCTTTGAAATTAGATAATCTTTGTTGAATATAAACGGAATAAAACAGTATTACAGATACAGATTAAAAATTTTCAAATTTATTAATTTATTTTTAAAAAACTTTCTACTATAAAAGATGGCTTTTTTAAAAATACTTAAATTTTCAACAAAATACTTAAATTTTCAACAAAATAATTAAATTTTTAACATAATAGTTGAATTTTCAACCTAAAAAGATAAACTACCAGCAAAAAGTGTCATATTTTTAGTTGAAAAAATTAATTTTCAATAAAGAAGAAACTAATTTGCAACCGAAAGAATGAAATTTCAACCAAAGAAGAATAATTTCTAACAAAATATATGAATTTTCAACCAAATATTTTAATTTTTAATAGAATTTTCAACCTTTATTTTCTTATGTTGCTACCACGAAAGGAAAACAAATTTTCATGAAAATAAATCAATTTTCAACTAAAAAACATAAATTTTTGACAAAAATAGAATAGTTTGATTTTAAGTTAAAGAAATAAGTTTTCAAGCAAGTTAAATTATTTTTCAACGAAATAGTTCAATTTTTAAACAAACAGATACACTTTAAACCAGAAAGATTAAATGTCTATAAAACAATTGTCGACGAAAGATGTAATACTTAAACTTTTAGTTGAAAAAAAAATAAATTTTCAATTAAAAAAAAAATTTCTATAAAAAAAGAATAATTTTCAAAAAAATACATGAATTTTCAAACAAATATTTTAATTTTTAATGAAATTTTTAACCAAAAATGTTAATTTTCTATCAAAAAAAGATAAATTTTCAACAAAATAGATGAATTTTCAATTTAAAAAGATCAATTTTCAACAAAAAATAGAATAGTTTGATTTTTAGTTCAAGAAATAAATTTTCAAACAAATAAAATATATTTACAGCGAAATAATTGAATTTTCAACCTAACAAATGAGTTTTCTACCAAAAAGATTAAATGGCTATAAAAAAAAATTGCGAAAAAAATTAAGTTCAATTTTTAGTTTAAGAAATTGATTTTCAATAAAAACACTAATTTTCAACCAAGGAACACTTAATTATCAATAAAAAAAATAATTTTCTACCAAATATTTTCATTTTTAATGGAATTTTCAACTAATAGTTGAATTTCCAACCAAAAAAGTGAATTAGTCACCAAGAAGATTAATATTCTACCACAAAAGACACACACAAGTTTCAACAATATACAGAAATTTTCAAACATATATGTAGTTGAATTTTGAATTAAAGAAGATTAATGTTCAAAAAAACATGATATAGTTAAATTTTTAGTTGAAAATTATATTTCAATAAAAAAAAAACTAATTTTAAACCAAAAAAAATAGTTTTCTACCAAAAAAGAATCATTTTTAATACAGTATATGAATTTTCCACCAAGTAGCTGAATTTTCAGCTGGAGAAGATAAATGTTCAACAAAAAATGGAATAGTTAAGTTTTCAGTTGAAAAAATAATTTTAAAAAATGTTAACAAAATAGTTGAATTTTGAAAAAAAAAGATTTTCCAACTAAAATGATGAATTATGAAAAAAAAGCTGAATTTATATTTATAAAAAGTAAAATCAAATTATTTATTTTTAACCCTAAAGGACCCTTCAGAGATTTTCAAAATTATATCGTTTTAACCAATTTTAAGTTACAAACATTGAAAATGGAAAGATTAAATTTCTTTAAACTGAACAATTTTTAAATTAGAAGTAAAATTATTTTAATTTTAGGTCCTTACAAATTTATAATTGTTCAATTGTTATTCATCAAACAAAAATTGTTTTAAAATCTATTTCAAATATTCTCTTACAATTATTATTTTTTTAAATAAAAAATCGTTTAAAACTTTTCCAGGAATCTTAAGAAAATTTTTGTATTATCTTGAAACCTCTCAAAATCCTTAAACAGCTTCAAAACTTTATTTCAAAATTTGAAAAGTCTACATTTTGTTTTAAAATTTTTTAAACGTTTTCAAATTTTTCAAGTGTTCAAATTCTGGAAAATTGAAAAAAAATAAACTTAAAATGTTTCAAATTATTTTTTGATAATTTTGGATGTCCTTTGAAATCTTTTTTAATATTCTGTTAAATTTAATTTTTCAAAATAAAAAGTCATTTCAAATTTTGTATTTTGTTAAAGATTATACTTTTTTGGTAGAAAATTATTTTTTTTTTATTGAAAATAAATTTTTTTAAACAAAAATTTAACTTAATTTTTTGTCGAAATTTTTTTTATGGACAGTTAATTTTTTTCGTAGAAAATTCGTTTGTTTGGCTGAAAATTCTATTATTTTGCTGTAAATATATTTTATTTGTTTAAAAATTTATTTTTCTAACTAAAAATTAAACTATTCTATTTTTTGTTGAAAATTTGTCTTTTTTCAGTAGAAAATTAACATTTTCGGTTAAAAATTTCATTGAAAATAAAAATATTTGTTTGAAAATTCATGTATTTTGTTGAAAATTAGTTGTTTTATTTTAAATTGAAAATTAATTTTTTTAAACTAAAAATTTTACTATTCCATTTTTCGTCGAACATTTTTTTTTATAGACATTTAATATTTTTGGTTGAAAATTCATATGTTTGTTTGAAAATTGAACTATTTCGTTAAAAATTGCTTTTATTTGCTCAAAAACTTATTTCTCTAACTTCACTGACCTGAAACTGAAGTTTATAGTATTTTATTTTTGTCAAAAATTTATATTTTTTAGTTGAAAATTCATATATTTTGTTCGAAATTATTCTTTTTTGGTTGAAATTTCATTATTTTGGTTGAAAATTAGTTTATTTTTTATTGAAAATTAATTTGTTCAACTAAAAACTTAACTATTCAATTTTTCGTCGATTTTCTTTGTTGATAGACATTTAATCTTTTTGGTTGAAAATTTATCTGTTTGTTTAAAAATTTAACTATTTCATTAAAAATTTATTTCAATTGCTTAAAAACTTATTTCTCTAACTTAAAATTAAACCATTCTATATTTTGTTGAAAATGTATCTTTTTTTTTGGTAACAACATAAGAATTATTTTTTGATAATTTTGGATGTCTTTTGAAATCTTTTTCAATATTCTGTTAAAATTGATTTTTCAAAATAAAGACTCATTCGATTTAAGAATTTTAAATTAGATTAAAATCAAATTCAAAATCCTCTTTAACGTCCAATACTCAAGTTAATGTATAGAATTCCTGAAAATAAAAACAAGAATCCAACGACCAAATTTGGACAACCACCATAAAATGCTCCTATTGTAACTTGAAAAAAAAAAATTAAAAAAAAAAAATTCCTTTTTCCTTGGACAAAAAAAAAATGAGGAAAGAAAAATGAGAAGGCAACCAACAAATTCCTTCCTCATTTTCCTATCCTCTTTTTTATTTTTTGTCCAAGGAAAAAGGAAATTTTTTTGTTTGCAAATTACAAGATATTAACAAATGTTTTTTATTCTTTTTAAAAACAAATTAAATTGAATTATAGAAATACCTAGCTTCTTGAAAAAATGTATTATTAACCTAATATTTCAAATGTATATTATATAATTTTAAATAGTCCCGCGCTTCTTGTGCATGCGCAGTGGAAAACATCAGATTTTCAACATAACCTTAAAAACTGTCACATTTCATCTGCGATATCTTCCTTTCAAAAATTTGTAATGTCTATGGTTTTAGTTTCTTCATTAAATTTTTCCCAGTGCAATATTATTTAATTCGAATAATAAAGCAAAATGTGCATCATTAACTTGTAAAATCTTTTAAGTGAGTCAAGGCAGAAGTGACAAAAAGGCTCTATTTATAGAACCATTTGAATCCATACTTTGGGTTCATTTAGGAACCATTTATCATTTTGGGTTCCTTTTCAGCAAGAGAGGTTCCTTTTTGTTGCAGCTCCTTTAGAACCAAAAATTGGTTCTAATAGAAACCCCAGTTTTTTCTGTGAGCCACCCGAGACTATATTTTTGGAAGACTGTTTTAATACCGAAAACTAGTCTTGAGATGATACTTTTTTTTACAGTGTAGGATATATTCTGCGTGAAAATATTTTGTGCGGGAAAAATATAACAGTATTAAACAATAATTAATTATGTGTAGGAAATATTCTGTGCAGAAAATATTTTGTGTAGGAAAAATATGATCAGTATAAGTTGTGCACAATATATTCGTGTAGGAACGGGTGTTACTCTGAAATGATTTCCGGAATTCATATATGCAAATGAAAATGAAAATGAATCCTTCGAAATCGAAAGGTTTTCTCTGTGTGCATCTGAAAGGAAAAAAAAAAAAAAAAAAAAAAAAACGCTCGTTGGTCAAGCAATGCGTGCACTAAGCTAAGATATACGCCTACGAGCTGAGCTATACTACTAACATGAAGTCTGGTTTTCTGGTGGCCGCGCCGTCAAGAGCTCACTTACTTCTTTATGGCATTCAGTTACATAGCAAACACCTCCGGGTTTAAGAACCGTAATAAACAAGAGAGTTCGCGAAGCAACCCTTAAAATATTCCACGAAAAATATGAGGTACTAAAACATAATTTGAGAAACCTGGAAAACGATAAAAACTATGACTAGGCATTCTCTGAAATGACCAATACTCGGACCAAATTTCTTCTTGAGAATTTACCGAACTCCGAAGTGACGGATATGAGAAAAAATCGGTGAACGATAAATGACTTTTTGGTAAAACAACTCGAACTGTTCCAGAATAATTACCGAACTCATGATCGAAATCGAGTTTTTTGGCTTAAAAAATCTTTAAAAAATCGAATTCATGATCTCCTGAAAGCTTTTGCTTTAATTTGCTTTTTTAGTATTTTTGATAAAATATGAACTATCCAAAGGACTTAATCCACAATCGCGATTTGCTTCCGTTCTTGCTTGTGAAAGGTAGAATGACTATCTGCTTTTGCTCCTTAAAAATATAGCATCGATTTAAAATTTAAAGGAAAGAATACTCTTTATCGAAAATATGAAATTAAAATCATTTTTACTAACTTCATGCAATTTACAATTATTATTTGTTGTAAACAATTGTAGAAAAACGAACCAAAAAATTAATCATTTTAAATGAGCGCGCCAACGGTATCCAATCTCATTGTCGACGCGACGCATGCGCAATGACGTCTAGCAGAAGTCGAATGCATTTCGGAGAAGCACAATTGGCACAAGTCACTGTGAGAAGTGTTATTAAAGTTTATTTTGAATAGAAATGTAGTGAAAAGTGAAATATGACATTCTGTAGGCTCTCATATGTTAATAATATTTTATTTTATAATAAAACTTTAATATGAAAAGCCAAATGATTATCCTTTCGCCTTTTCCTGAACCTATTAATACCAAAATTATATTCTAAATGGCTTAAATTTAAAATAACCTCAAAAATAAATGTTGATTTTCCTATTTTGGACGGATAAACTTGCAAACTAAAAAAACATGTCCGACTTTGGTCCGACGTAATTTCGGAGCAACATATTTTTATATTATTTATCGAAAACCACATGACTTTCTACAGATTTTTTTTTAAATAACATTTATTAGTTCAATATCTCGGGAGCAAGTTTTTGTTTAATTTCTTCCACGGCGTGGAAGTTTCACCTGAAGCTTCAACTTGGTATCAACTTTTTTTAACACTCAGTAAATATTTCAAACTAAATTTGTTTTTATTCTATTTATACATTAAATTTATAGAAACAAAAAATTCTTATTTTTTATAAAAATTATGAATTACCCTTTTAATTAATATTCAAAGTCTGTGGCATGTCAAAAACGACGAGCGACATAACCTCAAAATTGATCGTAGGTTTCAGAGTTTTTGAATCTAGACGACTTTTTATACGTAATTTCTTACCTGTAAAATTCGATTTTTGATTCGTACCCTCAATAATTTAAACCCATAAAATGGAAGCTTTTAAAATTTTTTAATTAAACGATTTCAAATTAAAAACCGGTAAACTGCAAAATTTTAAACTTGTTATGAAGTAAATATTTCAAATATTTCTGGTTGGAAAATAAAGATCCATGCTATCATTTTCAATGCTCTACATTGAAGAATGAATCAAAAATTAATTTTTATTCTTCAAATTATATCATTTTAACCCGTTTTAAGGTAAAAACATTGAAAATTAAATGATTTAAAAAAATTTAGCTGAACAATTAGTAAATTAGAAGTTAAAATCAATTATATGAATAAATGAAAAAGTTACATTTTCACCCAAAGAGATGAATTTTCAACTGAAATAATGAATCTTCAACCAACACAAATGAGTTTTTAACAAGAGTACAACTTTTAAACAAGTAGTTGAGTTTTATAGCAAAAAGATGAATTTTTAACCAGCAAATATTTAAAATTTCTACTGAAAAATGTAATTTTCCCCAAAAATGCAATAGTTAAATTTTCAGTAAAAAAATTGAAGCTTAAAAAAACAAGAAATTTTCAACTAATATTATGAATCTTTAAAAAGATTTCTGATGATTTCAGACATTTAAAATCTGAATTTTAAGGAAAAAGTTCATTTTTAAGCAAAAATCAAATAGTTGAAATATCAAAAAAAAAAATGAATCTTAAGTAAAATGATGAATCCTCAATAAAAAAATTATTTGTTAAGAAAAAATCCAACTTTTCAGCGAGTAGTTGAATTTTCAAACAAGAAGATTTTTTTTTGTACTAAAAAAGACAAATCTGGTTATATTGTTAAATTTTCAACCAAAGAGATAAACTTTTAAATAAAATTATGAATCTTAATGAAAAATGAGTTTTCAACAAAATAGTTTAACTTTTAAGCAAGTAGTTGAATTTTTAACCAAAAAGATTAATTTTCAGCCAAGAATATTAATTTTCTACCAAAAAAGACTAATCTTCAACAAAATACATAGATTTTTAACTAAAGAAGACATTTTCAATCAAATAGATGACTATTCAACTAATCAATATAAATATTAACCGACAATGTAATAGTTAAATCCTTATTTCGATTCATTAGACTACTTCTACCTAAAATAGGACCTAAAAATTCTGAAAAAATTTTCAAACAAAAACCAAAATTCAATACTAGATTCAAGAGTTTTTTTGGGCTTCTCGAATCTCAAATTATTGAATGGTGATTTCTTTTAAAGCGGTACCCATACTTTTCGAAGAATGTTAAAATTGATAAATTTTTAAAAGTGATTTTACTCTCTGAATCCGAATGAATAGAAATTTCACTAATGCAATTATTAGCATTGCGTCAGACTGCTAAATTAGTAATTTTATAACTTTCTACTAAATGAAATGGTAAGACTTATGTTACAACTTCAGGTTGCTGGTTAGTATGGTTATATGTAATTTTATTTATTGTTCATAAAATTTTAACGTTTCTTTTTTTTTCATTACTTAGTAACATATTATTTGCTTGATTATTGTATTGATGAAATTATTATTCTTTGTTAAAAAAATAGACTAACACTACTTCAAATACTTTGTAAAGACAAATGTCATAAAATCTTGTTTAAAGTAATAGAAGATGTTTATGCTGCTGAAGATGCAATAGATTTTACTGAATATTTTGAAACTTATTATTCTCATTGACCTGAAACTTGGGCATATTGCTATCGAGTAGATTTAGGAATAAATACAAACATGTATTTGGTAGTATTTCAAAAAATTGTTAAACATTTTTATTGAGAAGGTAAAAAAGTCAAACGTCTAGATGAAACAATTGATGCTGTCATGAAATTTGCACGAGATTCCTTAATCAAGAGAGCAATTAGCTGTCGAAAAATGCATCCAACGAAAAAGTCGAAACAGTTAATAATAGTTACAGATTGAGTCAAAATATTATATTAGATTTTATCGAAAATGTAATGGATCAAGAAGTTCTTGTTTTTCGAAAACTCAACTTATTGGTTGAAAATTCAACGATTTGGTAGAAAATTCTATTTTTTGTTATAAAGTCGTCTTTCTGGGTAGACAATTATTCTTGTTTGTTTACAGTTCAACTTTTTGGTTGATAATTCAACTATCTTGTTAAAAATTTATCTTTTCTTATTGAAAATGGTCTTTTTTGTTTAAAAATTTATTTTTTATTTTTTAGAAGTCACTGTTTTTTAAAATATTCGACTTCTTAGCATAAAAACTTTACTCTTTTGTTGAAAATTCATCTTTGATGGTAGAAAAGTTAGCTTTTTGGTTGTAAATGAACTTTTTTGATAAAAAATCAACTGCTTTCTAAAAAATTGGTTTTTCTTCTTAAAAATTGTAATATTTGATTGAACTTTAATCTTATTTGATATAAATCTTTTTGGAGGCCTAATACCAGTATTTTTGATGTTAGATTCAACAGAGGTCTCTGTTATAGAATCCTTGATAAGTAGATAATCTACTATATAAAAATTAATTTTTATTATGCGAAATTAAATTAAAACGCGAGAAATTAAATTCTAAAAAATTGACTGCGAACTGGATTTGAACCAGCAACCAACTCATTAGATGTGAGGTGCTCTACCAATTGAGCTATCGCAGTTCACCAGTGAAAATTTCAGAACTTGTATTTCCTTAATTTCGATCGAAATTATTATTTTAGAGATGTTATTATTTTAAGGCCAGTTATTAATTCAATATTTGAAACTAAGTCTTTTTAAACAAAGTTTCGGTTAGACTGGTTTAATATGATATAAATCTTTTTGGAGGCCTAATACCAGTATTTTTGATGTTAGATTCAACAGAGGTCTCTGTTATAGAATCGTTGATAATCTACTATATAAAAATTAATTTTTATTATGCGAAATTAAATTAAAACGCGAGAAATTAAGTTCTAAAAAATGCACTCACATGTAATGAGTTGGTTGCTGGTGCAAATCCAGTTTGCAGTGAATTTTTGAGAACTTAATTTCTCGCGTTTTAATTTAATTTCGCATAATAAAAATTAATTTTGATATATTATAGATTATCTACTTATCAACGATTCTATAACAGAGACCTCTGTTGAATCTAACTTAAAAAATACTGGTATTAGGCCTCGAAAAAGATTTCTATCATATTGAACCAGTCTAACCTAAACTTTGTTTAAAAAGACTTAGTTTCAAATATTGATTTAATCTTTTTTGTTTGAAAATTCGACCACTTGATTGAAAAGTTTTTTGGCACGTGGAGCAAAGAATAAAAAAGTGAGGTTATGATGCAAAGAAGTTACAGCATCAAGTCTATATCTTTATATTTATAACATACTAAAAAGAAGACTGGGGTCGTTTTGAACAATTAGTCCCAATTCTGGATCCCAATTCTCAATCTATTTAACACTTTTACGTAGAGACGAATAATAAATGATCTTCAAAATGTCGACGCTTTCTCGGAGTTCACTGTCGTAAATCTTAGAGAGCTGGATAATTCTAGTTTGATATGAACACCCCACCCCGGTCTAATAACTTTGCGTAAATGATTAACGAGGTGAATTGAGAATTATTTAAAGCGATTTATCCACATGACTTTATCGGTTTATCTGTTTGCTGTTCGTCACTTTTACAAAGCTGCCTTCCTTCCGTCCGTCCGTTGCGAAATAATCGAACGGAAGACTAATCGAATACATTCGAGATTAGCGCGGCAAATTCAAATCTAAATAAGTATAAACTCTGAATAGATTAAAAAAACCTATAATAATTATTACTAACTTGATAATTGTATATTTATTAACTAATTTAATGCATCCTTAAACATACATTTTTAGACATTTTGTTCAAATGGATTGAAGCTATTTTTTGTTTTCTTTTGTTTTTTATATTCTTTGTATATGAGAAGTTAAATTTAACTGATTAACTTTAGATTAGTCACTGAACTGAAAATCAGTTGAATATTCACTAATTAAGACAGGGAGTAATTTTAAATTCAATTAATTCCAATTTTTAAACTAACTCTGATTTACAGAGAGTAGCCCGATGTGGCCCCGACCACAACAGTGGCCATGATCAGGGCCACATTGAGCTAACCCGATCGGGGCGTCAAAATAGTTGAATTTTCAAACAAAGTGATCAATTTTCAAATAAAATGATGAATCTTCAACTGGAATAATTTAATTTGAAACCAAACAAATACATTTTCAACTGAAATGATGAATCTCTAACAAAAAAACGAATTTTCAACAAAATAGTTAAATTTTTAACTGGAATAGTTAAAATATCAGTAAGAAAAATTGATTTCCAACAAGGTCGTTAAATTTTCAATCAGAGATGAATTTTCAATCAAAATAATGAATCTTCGACGAAAAGAATTAATTTTTAACAGAAGAACAATGTAATTTAATTGAAATTTCAACCAAAAAAGGTTTTAATTTTGAATAAAAAACAGTCAAATTCAATAAAAAAAGACAAATTTTCAAGAATAGTTGAGTTTTCAATTGAAAAATACTTTTCAGTCAACAGAGAAAACAAATTTAAAACAAACTCTTGAATTTTCAATGAAAAATATGAATTTTCAACCAAGGAGATTAATTTTCTACCAAAAAGAACGAATATTCAATAAAACACAGGAAGTTATTATTAAGTACGATGAAAGAAAAAAAACCAGGGTACTTAGCCTAATATTTCATACTTTTGGATGAAAATTCAACTCTTTCTTTGAAAATTTGTCTTTTTGATTTAAAAATTCACTTGTTTTAGTAGAATTTCCATTTTTCTTGGACAAAAATGCAACTGTTTGGTTGAAAATTTAACAATCTTGTTGAAAAGTCATACTTTTTGCTTAAAAATTCGACTTATTTTGGTGTTGGAAAGTGAACTAGAATCTTCTTTGGATGAAAATTTAACTATTTTTTTAAAGTTTTTTTTATATTTCATCTGTTTAAAAGAAATATTTAATCTTTTTCGAATAAAAATGCAACTTTTCGGTTGAAAATTAAACAATTTTTTTGAAAAGTCATACTTTCTGGTGGAAAATTCTGCTGTTTTGTTGAAAATTTACTTTTTGTTTAAAATTAATATTTTGGTGTTCAAAACTGAACTGAAAGTTTTTCTGGATGAAAGTTCAACTTAAAAAAAAAGTTGACCTTTTTTATTAAAAATTCATCTGTTTTAGTACAAATTTCATCTTTCTTGGATAAAAATTCAACTATTGGGTAGAGAATTCAACAATTTTGTTGAAAAGTCATCCTTTTTGGGTAAAAATTTGTCTTTTTGGATTTAAAATTCAATTTTTTTCGTAGAAACTTATTTCTTGTTAAAAAAATTCATATTTTGATCGTTAAAAGTAAACTAAAATCTTTTTTAACAGAAAATTCAACTTTTTTTAATCCACCTTTTTTATTTGGTTGAATGACTTTGTTGAAAATTTTTTTCTTAAGAGTTATATTTTTAGTTGAAAATTCATCTCTTTGGTGGAAAGTTTAACTATTTTCTTGAAAATTAATCTTTTTGAATTGAAAATTCAACTACTTGGGTAAAAGTTAAACTACATTCTCAAAAATTTTTTTTTTTATTGAAGGCTTATGTCTTTGGTTAAAAATGTAACTGTTCAGTGGAAAAGTCTTTCTTTTTTTGGTTTAAAATTAATTTTATAACTGTAAATGTAACTTTTCCATTTTTTAAGATTGATCTTTTTAGTTAAAAATTCTCCTTTTTTGGTAAAAAAAATGATTTTCTTGTTTTAAAATTTCATTTTTGTCGGGTAAAAATGCATCAGTTTCGTGGAAAAATAATTTTTTGCTGAAGTTATATTTTTTGTTTTTAAATTCAATTTTTGTAGAGAAAATTCGTCTTTTGGCTTGCAGGTTCATCAATTTAAGTAAAATTTTCTTTCTTTCGTGAAAAATCTTTATTGGTTGAAAATTCGTCTTTTTGGTTTTAAAAAACTTTTTTTTTGCATAAATTTCATGTTTTTTGATTGGAATATAACCTATCACACTTTTTGTGGGGAATTTATGTTTTTAGGTTGAAAATTCAACTATTATGTTAAAAATTTAATTATTTTGTTGAAAATTCAAGTTTTTTGTTAAAAAGCCATCTCTTATAGTAGAAAAGACATTTTTTTGTTTGAAATAAATTAATAAATTTTCCATTTGTATCTGAAATACTGTTTTATTCCGTTTATAAAAGATTCTTTGTTAAAAGTATTTCAAGACTAAAATGCTGATATTTGAATATTAATGATCAAGGAAAATGAAAAATTAATATGATATATCGTTCGTACAATTTTAAAATCAGTTTCTAAAATTTGTTTAAAAATACCGTTTAAATTCATTACCAATTCCTTCAGTATATATAGTTACTAATTCATTTAGTGAGTTATTCTCACACATTGAATTAGTAGATTTTTACTAGGAATCTGTATTATCATCGGAGATGGTAATGATAGATCCGAAGAGAAATCCTTTCACACATACTGTGAAAATGGGAATCTAATATCGATCAAAGTTATATCCTCTAATACAGAAAATATTTAACGTCCTTAGACTAGATGGAGCTATAAATTAAAAATGTTTGAAATTGAATTTATTCAGAAAAAAAGATTCAGATCAGATTCAGATCAACTGATTTCCGGTCAGGTGCTCTAACCATTGAGCTACTAGAGAGATCAGAGGAAGAATCCTTTTTTCTGAAATACGCTTTATTATGCAAGGTGTTATATACAAATCAATTTTTACTGATAATCTGCATTATCAGCGGAGATGGTAACGATCGATCCGAAGAGAAATCCTTTCACACACACTGTGAAAATGGAAATCTAATATCCATCAAAGTTATATCCTTTAATACAGAAAATATTTAACGTCCTCAGACTAGGTGGAGTTATAAATTAAAAATGTTTGCAATTAAATTTATTCTGAAAAAGAGATTTAGGTCAGATTCAGATCAACTGATTTCCGGTCAGGTGCTCTAACCATTGTGCCACTAGAGAGATCAGAGCAAGAATCCTTTTTTCTGAAATACGCTTTTATTATGCAAGATGTTATA
>CAKNYM010041451.1:0-30547 GCA_932195095.1 Andricus curvator
TTGGTTTTAGGGGTTGGTGTTGGTTGCACAAGTGTGAACAAATTATGACGAAAATAATACGCTCATATAAAGTTGAGTTTGGATAATGTCGGGGCTGGCGAAACGTTTCGCTGGCCCGGTCATTATTTTTGCCGAATAGGGGGTTGTTTTTAGGGATTGGAGTTGTTTGCACAAATGGGAACGAATTATGACGAAAATAATACGCTCATATAAAGTACATTGTGGATAATGTCGGGGCTGGCGAAACGTTGCGCTGGCCCGGTCATTATGTTTGCCGAATAGGGGGTTGGTTTTAGAGGTTGGAGTTGTTTGCACAAATGTGAACGAATTATGACGAAAATAATACGCTCATATAAAGTTGATTTTGGATAATGTCGGGGCCAGCGAAACGTTTCGCTTACCCCGCCGTAGTGTTTGCCGCATAGGGGGTAGTTTTTAGGGGTTGGAGTTGGTTGCACAAATTTGAACAAATTAAGACGAAAATAGCACGTTCATATAAAGTTGATTTTTGATAATGTCGGGGCCAGCGAAGCGTTTCGCTGGCCCCGCCAGTATTTTTTTTGAGTTATCAGGTACTTCCGGTGTTGCGCAAATTCTAATTTTGGTTGAACAAATTTGAACAAATTCTGCACTAAATATTTGGCCAAAAAAAAGGTTGAATTTGCGTGGGTGGTGGGGCCAGCGAAATGGTCCTCCTTTTTTCATTAAGCAGACCTGTCAGCTATGGTATCCCGGTGTGTCCTCACACCCACACTACCATTTGTCGGTCTTCCAGGATTATTTGTTATTGATTAAAAGGTTTCAAGATTGTCAGTCCTAATTATTATTCGATTGCATTTGTTGGAAATTTTCAGGGCAGTTTTGAGCCAAAATATAACTCTCTACTGCGTATATTACCAGAGATAGCATAGTCATGTTTAAACTCATTTTACAATAATTGTTATTAATATATTGCGATTTTGTTTTCACTTATGTATAGTCAAAATATGAAAGTATCTATATGATTTTTTTCCCAAATTTTTTACACTTTTAATTTCAAAGATGTCACCATCGAAAGTCAAGCAAGGACAGAGTGACGCGAAAAAACCACGGTTTTTACCTTTTCGCGAAGGATTTTTTCCAAACCAATTTTTGTACATAAACAAACGGGGACTTGTCTTAAGCGCAATAAAGTGATATTATCATAGTATAAGCTGCGTTCTTATGCGATTTTTTTTTAATGAATAAATTACAAAAATGTGCAGCTGTTTTGGAGGGGCTTTCGTATCGTGAACGGATACTCTGGGGCAACAATGTCTTGCAGGGCATGGCGCAGCCTACACAGGAGATAATCGATCGCGCCGGAAAATTAAAACACTAACAGTTTGTTGACTACTATTTCAATTGAACTAAAAATTTCCAGAAAACTTCTTTGAACCTTCCTGACCAACTTTTTTACTGACAGTTTTTGCTTGCTCAAAATTAGCTCGACTCCCGAAACGATCAATGTTGTTTGTGCACGAATTGTGCAACGCTTCGGCAAAAAATTATTAACTTTTTTCCAAATAAACATTTTCAATTTTTGCTAACGTCATCAGTCGCCGAAGTTGTCAATGCATACTTCTCATGAATTTTACTCTAAAATACTAAAAAGTGCCGACTTCGTCCCGAGTTGAAGTGAAGAAAGGCGAAATATTTTAATTAGAGAAAAAAACATTTTTTTATGAATAATTCAGAAAATAAAAAAGGGACAACTTTTTTTATGAGAAGAAAAAGATGCGGAATTTAATTTACGATGTGGATATGTATTTTAAAAATAAAATTCAAAACTTCATTCTCAAGTGCCCAGGGGCCTCCCCACTCCAGCAAAATAATTTTATATCTCCTTTTTGCATCTGGCGGCTCAATTTTGGAACCAATAGCAGACTGGCCGTTTTATTCTAGGAGAAAAATTCCCGGTCATTTCCCTGTGTTTTCCTGGTTCACAACAATTTTTGACTGACATTAAAAACTCTTGAACTCTTGAAGCTAAAAATATTTTCATTGGTAGTTATAAAAACTGAACTTCAAATTAAAACACTCGCGGAAACACTCAAAGAGGAACCCTTTTGAATTTTAATCTTTTAAAATTAACGCGCAACATTTTTTTTATTCAAACGCTCAATAATGTACGCGTATAAAATGGAAGCTTCTAACACATTTCATGTTAAAATTTTTTAATTAAATGCCGTTAAACTGCAAAATTGAAAATTTGAAGCTTTTATAAGGTGTAGAGTTCGAAGATTCAAAAAATATAAACCTACGCTATCATATTCAATTCTCTAAATTGAAGAATAAAATAAATGAACAAAATTGTAAATTTACAAAATCATAAAATTATCAGAAATTTTATATCAGAAACAATAAAAATTGAACGATTATAATTTTTCTAACTGAAATACTTTATATTAGAAGATACATTAATTTTATTTTCAGTCGTAAAAAATTTATAATTGTTCAAGTGTTATTTATACATCAAAACGTGTACTTGTTTTGAAATCTTTTTAAATATTCTCTTGAAACTGTTTTTTCAAAATGAAAAATGATTTAAAATTTTCCCAGGTATCTTAAGAAAATTGCTGTATTATCTTTAAACCTTTCAAAACTCTTAAAACGCTTCAAAATTTTCAAAACTCTACATATTGCTTCAACTTTTTTGGAATAAGCTCAAATTTCAAATTATTTTTGAAATTTTTACAAAACTTCTAAATGTTTATAAAAATTATACAACATTTTCCCAAAATTATCTAAAAATCCTTCAAAGTGAAAAAAATTGCCTTCAAATCTTTCAGATTCGTTTTTGACAAATTTGGAAATCCTTTGAAATATTTTAAAATATTTTCTTCAAAATTAATTATTCAGAATAAAAAATAATTTTCAATTTTCTTAAAATTTTTAATGATTTGTTTTAATCCTTCTGAAGCCTTTTATAATGCTCAAAAACCTTATACATTTTTTGTTTCAAATCTTCAAAAATCTACATTTTTTTTAAATCCTCTCAAGTTTTAAATTATTTTTCAATCATCTCAAAACTTTTAAATATCTCTTAAACTTACGTGAATTTTTCTAAATTAATAATAATTATTTCATTTTTATCAAAAATTTAGATTTTGTTTACAATTTTTAAAAATCTTTTTGAATTTTAAATCAAGTTGGAGTCTTTTCAAAACTTCTAAATATCTCTTAAACTTACTCGAATTTTTAAAAATTAATAATTGGAATATTGTTATTTATGCATAAAAATTTAACAATTATACTTACAAATTAAAAAACTTAAAAATAGAACAATTACAATTGTGACGTTCAATGTTTAAATTTAGATGGCTGAAATTTTAACGATTCAAGGCCCTCTATTTTAAACAATTCAGTTTCGAATTACTTAGTTATGAATATAAACAGTCAAATATTGCTATATATTAAAAAATGGTTCTTTTTCTTAATTAAAATTTTCTAAATTGAATCGGTTTTAAACTTGAGTATTTTAGATAGATAGATTTTTCTACTAAAAATTTCTAAAATTCCCCGTCAAAAAATAAATTCACGGTCACTTCCCGGGTTTCCCGGTCCAACGGCCACCCTAAATAGGAATAAAAAAAAATTTTAATAAAAAAAGAGAATAGCAAATATTAAACGATTTCAAAACAATTTTTTTCTCTTTTTTCGGATGCGAGTTCGGATGCCAACTCACAATCTTTGTTCCCTTCAGCTCAAACATTCGACGAATAGTACTCTCAATGTTTAATTTCATAACGCAAAAGTTTATAAGCGGAAAGTGAATTTATCTTATGATTTATTTATATCTGTTCTAAACACTTATGTTATTTATTATAATCTTATGGCTCATTTCTGGCGTAAAGAAAGTTTAATTATGATATTCTCTGTGGCAACCACGTTGGCTGCGCCGCCCCTGACGTTAGATAGTGCGAGCGTGGGTGCGGCCCGTGCGAGCAATCATCAAGCAGTCAGCGTTAAATCAGATGGAGTCAGACAGAGTCATGAGCAGTCAGTGCGAGTCTGCAAGTCTAGATGGGAGTCGACAGCAGTCAACGGACAGTCAGAGCGTGTTCATTAAAATTAGTGTCATAATTATGTCACTATTGAAATCATAGTTAGCTTACTAGAAAGAAGCAGTCGTATGAAATACTGTGAAATACGTAATGAAATCATATGAAATCAAATGCAATCGTTGGCAAAGATTCGTCTGATTTCAGAGTGAATGACCCTCGGAAAAATCGACTATTTTATTAAGAATCCATCTTTTTTAGTCGAAAATTCAACCGGTTTGTTGAAAATTAGTCTTTTTGAACAGAGAATTTATCCTTTTCGGTTCAAAATGTATCTGTTGGTAGAAAAGTCATATATTTTGCATGAAAATTGAAGAGCTTGGTAAAAGATGCAACTTTTTTGTTGAAAAAAGTTGAATGTTTCTTAAAACCTTTGACTTTGTAGATAAAAAACTCAACTCTTTTGTTGAAAATGCAACATCATTCGACTTCAAATCGTAGGAATATGGTACCTACATTAATGTTATTTAAAAGAATTTATTTCCCTTTTTTTTACTTTCTCATCATTTGAGAACGAGAGAGTATTAGAATCGTCCGAAATTTCACACGTCAGTTTCTAAACGGATCTCCACGTTTTGAGACCCCCTAAAGCCAAAAATCATGTTTTGGCGATGGCAATCTGCCTGTATGTCTGTCTATCTGCCGGTCTGTATAGCCGTAAACACGATAACTCTCGAAAAAATGAACGTATCAAATCGTGCTTTGGCACAATTTTTTTGAGTCCTAAAAGAAAGAACAAGTTCGTTAACCAGCATTCCTTGACCGACGGTTATGGTTTTATCCATCGAAAATGCTATGCAAAAATCGAAAATTCTAATTTTAAGCCAAACGACGACAGATACGTAAAAAAGTTTTGAAGGAATAATTATAGCTTTTTGAAAGACCGATAATTTTTTCCTTAACCATTTTTAAATAGGACTTGATATTTTGGTTTAATTTATCAAAAAAACTATGCCAAAAAATCAAATTTTGAGCCAAACGACGCAAAATGCGAGAAAAAGTCTCAAGGAGGAATTATAGCTTTTGAAAAGTCCTACAAAATTTCTTGCAGCCATTTTTTGATAGGACTTGTATTTTCGATTGTATTTATCGAAAATATAATGAGAAAAATAACAAATCCAAATTTTGAACCAAACGACGTGAGATACGAAAAACAGTTCCATGGGGGAATTGCAGCTTTTAAAAAGTCTTTAAAAATTTTGTTCAGCCTTTTTGGATAGGACTTGTCATTTTGGTTTTATTTATCGAAAATACTATGCAAAAAAATCGAAAATTCAAATTTCGAACAAAACGACGAATGCGCGATGAGAATGTGCCCGACCGGCGGGCAGCTTTTTTGTTTTGTATTGAGAAATCACTCTATTTCCCCTGTTTCAAGATTATTTTGGGATGTGAAGTCTGAAACCACTTTTACAATAATTTACATCATATATTTCACCGGGACGTTCTAAAATGTTGAATTCTTTTGAAACTTTATGTAACAACGCAATAAATATCAAATAATAATTATTATAAATGCTTAAGAGTTATTTGGGAAAAATGTAGTTTTTTACCGGGAATTTATTGTTCCCAAGATATTTAATATACTTGAATTTACTTGCACTAATTTTTAAGATGAATGTCCTCCCTGTTTTACAAAATGACGAGAATTAGCAAAAGCAAACATTATTTGAATAAAAAAGTGTTAGCACAAATATTTTCACTGAGCCCAGATACTTAGTTTTAATTATAATATATTTTATATAAATTAAAAAATATTTTCCATTGAAATAGTTTAGTTTAGGCCACGCGTCTTTTACTTTAAATATTAAAAACTTTTTCATAACGAAAACTGAAGTTCCAGCTTACAATTTGTTATGATGGAAATCTTCACAATTAACTGATTGAACATTTAAAAATTTGTTAAATTAAAAAAATGAAAATTTCCGTTGAAGATTTTCACGCCCATGTCTCTAATGGTGATGGTTTAAAGCTTAAAAGGACTCCAGCCTCCACGGTATTGTATAACTAGTTCGTAATAGATTCTTGAATCTACAGTCCGTATACCTGGTTATACCCAATAAATTTGGGGAATATCCTTCTTTTATAGTCTATTACTCTACTGAAGGTGCAGTCCCATGTGGGCAGAAAACGTCGGCGTAAAGCAGAAACTAATGAGAGTGAAAGAGACGGACAGATCTATTTGTTTCTTTCACTCTCATGAGTTTCTGCTTTACGCCGACGTTTTCTGCCCAGATGGAACGTGCAGTACCATTTGCACATTTGAGTCTATTGTAAGAACACTCGAAGAGTAGCTAGGTAGGAGTGGTAGGAGTTTGAAGACTTTTTTTGTTTTACAGGATTTTTCAGAATATTAGGAAAAAATTAACTTTTCGAAGTTTGCAGGAAATTACGGAAATATTTTTAAGTTTTAAAATATTTTAAATATCTCAAAAACTTTTAAAATTCGAAAATATCTTCCGAAATTATATTAGTTTATCCTAACATTTTTTTTAATTCTGAAAAATAGCCTTCAAATCTTCCAGATTCTTTTTTGACAATTTTGGAAATATTTTAAAATGTTAAAAAATGTTTTCATTTTCTTGAAACCTTTCAAAAGTTCTTTTTAAATGCTATAAAAACTTCTAAATATCTCTTAAACTGAATCCAATATTTTTCTAAATTTTTGCTTTAAAATTTTGGAAAATCATTTGAGATGTATTGAAATCTTTTTTAGTTTTCTCTTAGAATTCATTTTTCAAAATAAAAACTAATTTCAAATTTCCCCATGAATCGTAAAAAAAATTGGTATTCTCTTGAAACCCTTGAAAATTCTAAAAAAAGCTTGTAAATTTGTTTCTAAATCTTCAAAAATTTACATTTTCTTAAAACTGTGTTGAAATTTTTTCAAATTTTTAATTATTTTTAAATCTTTTCAAAACCTTGAAAACTTCTAGGTAACATCTTTTAAAATTATTCAAATTTTTCCAACATTTTTTGTTTAAATCTGCATAGTAAAAATAATTAGCTTATAATCTTCAGGGTTCTTTTTTGACAATTTAGAAATGTGTTTAAATCTTTTTAAATATTCTCTTAAAATAAATTTCTCAATAAAAGAATCATTTTTAATTTTCCCATAAATCTTAAGAAAACTATTTTTATGTACATGAATTTCCAACCAAATGGTTAAATTGTTTACTGAAAAAGAGAAATTTTATACCTAAAATGAATAGTTAAATTTTCAGTAAAAAAATTATTTTCAACAATATAATTAAATCTTTGAACAATAAAATAAATGTTTAATCAATTAGTTTAACTTTCAACTAAGTAGCTGAATTTTCAACCAAAAAAGATGAATTCTCAATGAAAATTTTAATAGGCATATTTTCAACTAACAACGGTCAGTTTTCATCTGAAAATAGAATAGATAAATTTACAGTTAACAAAATTAATTAAAAAATCAGTAAGGATTGGTTGTTTAAACAAGTCATGAATATGACAAATAAACAATATATTTTTGATAAACACTAGTTGTTTTTGGAAAATTATTCCACTAAAGAAAGAATTGTTAAATTATGTCTTAATATTTTGGCAATTTAAAGCTTGAAGCAACCAAAAGTTAATAATTTGAGTTAGAAAGCGTTTGAAATTAAGCAATTTTGAATTTGACTTAAAAATGGAGAAAATTTTCAATCACTGGTTGTGCTATTTAGCAGAAAATAGAAAAAATTCCCAAATTTCTCGGAAATGCATTATTTAAACAAATGAAGGTTTCTTAAATAATAAAGCTGACTTCGTGAAGAATTGACATTTTTGGATTAGTGGTACTTTAGGAGCGGTACGTGACATCTAGTCGCCGGACATCTAGTCGCGGGACAAGTAGTCGCGGAACGTATAGTTGCCGGGACATCTAGTTTCTGGGACATATAGTCGTTAGACGTAGTCGCGAGCACTTTCCGTCGCAGAAACGTTATGTTATAAATCATAACAAAATAAACATAAGAGACAAAAAAACTTTAAACATCATTAGATATAATTTAAAAAAGGGATAAACAAACACCGCAGGGTTCCACGGAGAGCAACTCCCATCTAAAAAATGACACCAGCTCCCAGTAGAACCGCGGTAAATCACACTTATGGCCACGTCTCACAAACGTGAGATGGGTGGTCTCAGTTACGATGAAATCACGACGACTGGCTGGCGAAACCCTCGTGTGTCTTGAGGACACGAAGCGACCCAAGGATGGCAGCTTTCCGCATCCATCTCGCAAGTTCCTTGGCATATTTTTGGCACGCGGGTATGGCTTCAACGTTACGAACCAGTGATAGTTTCGCACCTCCGAGAGCACCTATCACAAGAAAAATTACTTGTAGCGAATATTTTGGGTACAGTCGTTGCAGCTCTCTTTTAAGGTCTTTATACCTCTCTTCCTTTTCTTTCTCCTTGGCAGTGATGTTGTATTTGGACGGAGCCGAGAATTCGATCACGAATGTAGTTCGTTTCTCGAAGTCTTGGAGAACGATGTCAGGCCTCGAGTGTGCAACGGAGACGGCTGTCCGAAAATCGTAGTTCCAGACAATTTCGCACTTCTCGTTTTGGACAATTGACTCTATCTCCGTTGAAACGTTCGGCAGGGCAGGGTCGCGACAAACACCGTAAGAGCGACAAAGATGGTAATAAAGCACTCCTATGGCCGCATTATGTCTGTATATATACGTCGTTTCTGCGTGTGTCGGACACCCCGATAGTATGTGTTCTAGGTACTCAGCGTGTGCATGACACGCTCTGCGTCTATCACTGGGAACTTCTTGACATAAAATGCGGTCACGGTATGCTAAGGTGGAAATGACACCGTCCTGGCATGCGGAAATAAAACCCTCTGTATCTGAATTAAGCCCTGATGATCAAAGGAAAGCAAAAGTTTGCTCCTTCGACAAGGACTGTTTAATTCACTTAATTCACTCCGTGAATTTTCTGGTCGAGTAGCTGTTGGTGAAATTTTCCAACCTCTGCTTTCTTTACTTCGGCCTTTAGAAGTGAAGCATTTAGATGGAGTAATGCACTTTCCTCACTTCTGATGTTAAAATTCAAACCAAGGGTCTCGGCCGCTTGCTCCGCGGCTTTGTAAAGGAACGCTCCTTCGCCAATCATCTCCTGGTTCCTGACCATCTTGAGGAGAGGATCCCTGCCATTCGCAACGATGTAAGCTGTACTTAGAACAATTCGGTTATGAAGACACTGGAGATTCAGAAGTCCGCGTCCGCCTTGACGGGGTGAAATGTATAATCGGGGAACTGACGAATTGATATGCAAGCTTTTATGCATATGCATGATCTTACGTGTTGTGACATCAAGTGCCTTAAGCTCGTTCTTCGTCCATTGAACAACCCCAAATGAGTAGAGTAGAAACGGGACGGCAAGCATGTTAGTCGCAGATACCTTGTTCAACGACGACAGATTGGAAGCCCGAATCTGTCGAAGAAGATGCTTGTATCTGCTTCGAAGAGACTCCTTCACTGATGTTACGTCCTGAATGCGGCTTTGAGGCACGCCCAGGTATTTATAGGTCTCTCCATGTCTAATAAGACTTATATCCACAAGCTCAGGGTCCTTGGGAACGCCAGTAATCTTTCCTTTCTTCAGATTAATTTTGGCACACTTGTCCAAACCAAAGTCCATCCCAGTCTCTCCTGTGTAGTTCTTGACGATATTTATAGCAGCTTGAAGTTGGCTTTTACCAGAGGCATAGATCTTCAGGTCGCGCTGATTAGTGTCGCCACAGAGGTATCTAGGAGAATTTCGTAGTGCAAGAGATAGAGGCAGACGTGTGATGCAAAAAAGCAAAGGGCTCATGGTATCACCTTGAAAGACGCCGCTCTGGAAGGTGACGTTGTTCGTTGTTACACGATAATTTCTAGATGAGACAGTAAATTTAGTTTTCCAAAGAGGCATCAATCTCTCTATGCATCTCACTATGTGCGCATGTACCTACAAGATTTCCAACAGACAGATGATAAGTCTATGAGAGGTTGAATAGAAAGCTTTCAGGTAGTCAATCCAGGCCATTGACAGAACGCGCTGATGGGCTGCAGCGTCTTTACAGACACACCTGTTAATTAGCAGGTTCTCTCGACAGCCTGCTACACCTTTTTTCGAGCCACGTTGTTCGTACCTCTCTCGCCATACAGACTCAATTCGTCAAACAATCCTGTTGTTTAGGACAGCTGTAAAGATCTTATACAGTGTGTTCAAACAAGTTATTGGCCTGTAATGCTCTGGGTTGGGCTAGTTGCCTTTTTTCGTCAGGAGTATAGTGCGTCCTAACACCAGCCACTGCGGAATGGGCGTCTCCGACTTAAAATATGAGGTGAATAGGCGGGCCTAATGTTGGTGTGTAAAAGTGAACTTTTTCCACCAGAAGTTCTTGATACAATCTGGTCCAGCAGCGGAAAAGTTCTTCGTTCCTCTAAGTGCTTTTTTCACCTCCTCGGCAGTAATTGATGGATATTCCTCCTTAGATTTAATGAGGTTGTCGCAAAACTCCTTCAAGCGGATGATATTATCAGTATCTTCTTTCAACTTTAGTGTTTTCGGGACCTTGTATACCTCTCTCCAAAAAGTCTCTACCTCCTTGGGCTTGGGTGGATTTTTTACAGAAAAGGGAGATCGCTGAAGAGGCGCGATGGGTCAGCGAGAAATGGTTGATTCTCCCTGATCCATCTCTCCCTCTTCTGTATTCTCCTCCTTGCGTCAGATTACAGCCGTATTTTGTCAACAATATGCTGCTTGATTGTCAGCAGCTTTGGCTTGTTCAGTGTGTGATTCAAGATCCTTAGTTCTTGGGCGAACTTTCGAACACTTTCCGTAAACGGTCTACCAGATGTTATGTAGTCAATCACACATTGAACACGGGACGCATTCTGCTGCGCCCATCCAATCTTCTTGTTCAATTAATGCGAGCGTCTTTTGGTCTTTTGATCCATCGTCGATTTTAGCCTTCGATTTGAATCAGCCAAAGCTCTCGCAGCAGCATAAACTGAGCAATTGATGGTCCAGAGGTCGGACTCTTGTGGAATATCTCCACGAAGGGAGGTACCCATTTCAGTCAGATCTTGGAGCTTAGGAGGAACTTGTATGTTAATGTTCCTCCTTGTCCTGAAATCGCGATCATCTCACAGAAGGTGCCTGCTTTCCACGGTTGGTCTTAATGTCGCTTCCTCATCTTCGTCTGCAGCTTGATCAAGCAGCGGATGGGGAAGCGCTCCGCGTACATATCCATTTTTCCGGAGGTAGTCGGCTTGATTGCGCAAAGACTGATGCGAAACGTGCTGAAGCACTGGGTGTTTCTGGCACCACAGAGTGTGCATACGGGCCATAAAGCCTCGGTGAACAGGGATAATGCTGGCATCGTAGTGGTCTAGCAAGTCATCCTTGAGTTGATCCGTCCACTGAATGTGGGCGTTTCGCCGGTTCGTCGTCGTGTTCCCATCTAAATTATTTTCAGCACCCCGAACTATAGGATGATCAGCATTGTTTGCCAAACAATTGTCGGGTGCTCTGCGCGTTTGATCGGTTTGAACCGCATCTACAACTTTTTGATGTTTTGGTGGTGTCATTATTGTTCCTCATCTAGGGGCCATTCAGCTTTCGGCACGGTTGTTACGCCTTCGCTTAGGGGTTATTCCTTCGGGACCATCCCTGGAGAATTGTCCGCGACTGCTTATTAATTATTTCAACCATATTCAGCAGAAACCCTTGGTACAGGGACCCTCTATCCGCAACCCGAGGACGCGTTTGGTGGCTTTGTCATAGGCCCTTCAGTTCTATTCCAAAGGAATCGAAACCGAATATATATATATATATATATATATATATATATATATATATTATTGTAAAGTTAGAAATAATTCCTAAAATGGCAAGGCATGTGAAATCAATAGCATGCAATTGAAGTCATCTTAGTTTTCAGAGTAGAGTATTGAGAGTAAAGTTTCAATTTGGCTTACAGGTTGAAGATCGCCAGTCCGTGGCGAGGAACTGGTGGTCTTAGAGATTGTCCGCGTGGACGACAGGGTGGTCCTAAAAGGGTTGTTGAGTTGAAGGTGGAGATTCTTCCTCGTAGAGGTTCCGGTAGTAGGTCGAAAACGTTGGCGTCCCAGGGGACGATAGTCGAAAAGCGATGGCGAAGAGGACTAACGATAAGCACAAGGGGAAAAGCTCCGCGGTAGCCAAAAGGCGGGAGCAGTCGAGGTTGAGTCGAGCGAACACAGACTGAACAACTGCTGTGCTGTTGCTCCGGACTTCGGGACTACCGAGTCCCGCGTTATGGCAAAAATTCTATTACATGATATACTTCAATCGTTTGAGCTACCAATTGGTTGGTATTCAGAAGAGTCGTAAGGGGGAAGCAATACAATCTTCATAAAAGTTAGAGCTAATAATTGCAGCATGTCTGACAAACATTTGACGAACCTAGATGTTCTCTATCATCTTCTGCTCCATTCAGACCCTTCGATAAGCAGTTATAGAAAAGTAGAATCTAGGAAGATGACACCTCTGTCAGAAATAGCTGAGAGTATGACAATCTCCAAGGAGTAGGCTCGATTCTTACTTACTGAAGCACGAATGCCTAGCTAAAAACGGCCCTTTTCAGGGCCACATGAGTCAAAAATGGCTGAGATTATGACAATCTCCAAGGAGTGAGCTTGATTTTTACACACTGAAGCACGAATGGCTACCTACAAACGGCCCTTTTTTTGGACCACATGAGTCAAAAATGGCTGAAAGTATAAACATCTCCAAGGGGTGAGTTTGAATCTTACTTACTAAAGCACGAATGAATAGCTAAAAATGTCCCTTTTCATATTAACATTTCTTTGGCTGAAATAAATTATTTTTGAAGTGATAACTTCTTATGGCACGGTGTGAACTCGTAAAACTAGATAAGGGTAAGGCTTCACAGTCCACGGGTAGCACTTCCTCTCATCTATCTCTTCTTCGCTTCTCCCACTGACTGACTCTTTCAATCCCTCTCCCTCTCTATCTCTCCTTCGTTTCTTCCAGTTCTCTCCCTCTCGCCTCTCTCTCTCTCTCTCACTCTTTCACTCTCTCGTTCTCTCCCTCTCTCTCTCTCATACAATATGATACAATATCATGCAATGTGATACCATATCATATAATATGATGGAATATGATGTAATATCATACAATATGATGCAATACGACACAATATGATACAGTATGATATGATATGATATGATATGATATGATATGATATGATACAATATCATATGCTATGATACAATATCATATGATATGGTACAATAGATACAAAATAAAACAATATGATGCAATACCATACAATGCGATACAATATCATATACTATGATAGAATATGATACAGTATCATACAATATAATGCAATACGATGTAATATGATACAATATGACACATCATGCTACAGTATGATATACAGGGCCGTACCTAGCTTTGTGCCGCCCGGGCGCAGAACTGTCCTGCCGCCCTTGTCCTTCCACCTTCGAGATTAAATTATTTATAAATAAAAATCAAAAGTAAATAATGTAAGTCATAGTTTTGTTATAAAACTTTTATTGCACAAATATTACATGTTTACAAATATTTTTATAAAAAGCTTGCTCGTCTAGCTTTTATTTCTGCAAACTTTTCTATGAAGTAATTTGCTTGCAGTATTTTAACTAATGCATGCTCAATCGATATAATCGCTAAATTCGAAAGCCGATTTTCCGTCATTGATGATCTTAAATAAGTTTTGATCAATTTTAACTTTGAACATGATCTTTCTGCGGTAGCAAAGGACACTGGTAAAGTCAACATAATTCTGTAAGCTATTACCACATTCGGAAACACCAAGTGTAAGTTCTTTTGTAAAATAAACGTTAAAATTTCTGTGCATGCCTCATCCGTAGGTATCATGTCGCGTAATGCTAAAAGTTCATCATATAATTCAATAGCATCTACATCAGAGGATTTCCTGGTTTGGTCCGTAAGAGCTAACTCGAAGTTCTTGCACTTTTTCAAAAGCTCTAGTTTGTCTAATTCTTTGAGATTTTTACTGTTGAAAAGAAATCCAAAAGTATCTGTGAAATGTTGAAGAAATTCAAATCTTTCTGTCAGGGCAGTAATGGCTACATCCAATAATGTGAAATAAAATTCAACTTCATAACGAAGCTCAGGATCTTGTACCGGTTCGTCAACGTGCTCATAGTCTGCATGCCTAGTTTTTCTTCTCTGAGGAACTTCGCTGGCAGCTGAAAAGTTCACCTCTGCTTCAACTTCTCTTGCGAGTTTCGCTGCTTCTGTCAAATATTCCTTAAAACATTCATCAGTTCGCTTTTCGATGAGAAACTTTTTAAGATCAGAAATTAAATTAATAGAAGATGGAAGATCTAAATGAGAGCTTTGTAACACTTTACTGACTATATTAATTTTTGTTAAGATTTCGTACCAAATTACAATTGAGAAAAGAAACTTAAATTCTTTACATTTTTTAGCAAAACATAGAGCTTCGTGACTAGTTTTAACATCTTTGGTTTCGTATAATTCTATCACGCTGTCATAGATTTCGCCCGTGTAATACCTAGAAGGTTTTACCGCAACAGTTCTACTCGGCCCACGAGTGTCTGAAACTGGCTTTAAGGTTAATTGCGGAACGTCCTTTCTAAAAACTTCCCATCTTTGTGGTGAAGCTGAGAAAAAGACGTACAATCCTTGCACAATTCTAAAAAAGCCAACAGTTTCGAAAGTGGTGTTGGAAGCATCGTTGACAACAAGATTCAGGGAGTGTGGATTACAAGGAACAAAGAAGGCCCTTGGATTCAAATCCAAGATAATTCTCTGCACTCCTTTATAATTTCCTTTCATATTCGAACCATTATCGTAACATTGGACGCGAACATTTTTTATGTTTAAACCGAGCTCTTGCAACTGATGAAAAATTGTTTGCGATAAACCTTCACCGGTAGAATCACTGATAGGTGTGAAGCCAAGGAAGAACTCGCGTATTTCAAAATCTTTTTTTTCTATGTCAATGTCAACTATTCGTGAGGTAAATGTGGCTTGTTCTACACGACTTTTATCTTGTGTAAAGTCAAGAGAGATAGAAAAATACTTCATTTGTTTAATTTTTGGGCAAATAATTTAAGAACTTCTTTTTGCAAGTAATTCAATTATTTCATTTTGAATTCCAGCTCCTAAGTACGTTGGCATCCTGCTATCCTCTTTGTATTGTACACGTCTAATATGTTCCACCATGACTGGATCAAATTTACCAATCATTTCTATTGCCTTTAAAAAATTTCCGTTGTCATGCTGGAACAACTTACTTGACGATCCGCGAAAGGCCAGCTTTTGTTCTGCTAAATATGGTATTACGTAAATTATGCGCTCAATGACGGAATACGAGTGACGCTTCTCCGCTTCAAAAATTGCTCGATCGCCTGTCACAGTTTTTTTTTTGTTTTTAAAGATATATCTAAATCGGATCATTTCCCAAAGTTCTCAATATGCAATACATTTTATTCATGCCGCCCTAAGTGACGCGATGCATGTTGCCAATCATTAAAACCTTCCTGAATTAAGGGACTTGATTCCTAACTAAAAATCTTACAGTAAAAGAAAAATATTGCGTTCTTAGAAACTGAGTACAGTAACCAACTTCTGTCGCAAACTTCATTATTGTTCAAAGAGCGCGAATAATATTTATTCGAAAATGCTCTTCCTGTACTATCCGCGGGATATATTACATTTTTCTCTGCTTCCGGCTTATTTATTACAAACATGCTTACTTGTGCTGACATTAATATATCGGGCCATTCACCAGGATCGTTACTTAAGATTCTGTGTTCTGTTCTTCGTTGACAAAACATTTCTTAGCTTCATGAGCTTTTTGATTCGTCAGCTCGACCTTGTCGTAGATTACACTGCCGGTGCATATGTTTAAGTCCTCCTTGCCATTGGAAAATTATAATTCAGAAGAAGTAGAATTATTACATATATATATTTTTCCAATTTAAAAAAATGGTACAAAAATGGATTGGCGCACATAAAACTAACAGAATGCCTTTTTTCTATTAGCAAAAATATTGGGAAGAATTAAAAAAGTGGGGGTTCCGAGAAAATATTTTTTTCAGGTTTTCAAAGCTTGAAGAAAAAAATAAAAGAGATTTTCTGGAAAACCCTGTCTTTTTTATTTTTACCTATACTTTTTTATAATTTTTGCTTATATAAGGAATATATAGTATCAGATATATGCGGGCAAAATCATTTTTAAGGCCAGCAGAATTTCTTTTCCTACAAATATAATTCTTGAATTTTTCTGGTAAACGGTGCCACGTATCTCAAAAGAGTAAGAGGTATTTTTCATATAACTTTTTTAGACGTGCACATTTTTATGTTAACATTTTTTCGTATCTGTTATTGCTTACGAGAAAAATTAGGAAATTTGATTTTATGAGAAAAAAATTCTTCTGGCCACAAAAACTTTGAATATTTTCAGAAAACACGCAGTCATTTTGTTCAATTTTAGCATTTTTTAATTATTCTGGCAGATATCGAATAAAGACAAAAAACGGTCAAAAGTTATAGAGGTTTAAAAGAATAATTTGCAGTTTTTTGAACAACAAGGCACAAAATTCAAATATACATAACTTAGCAGAAAATGTTTTGTTTGTAACTCTGAAAAGTACGCATTGCCTAATTTCCTCTAAAAAACAACATATTTCACTTCAAGTATAGAACCTGCCTAATTTGAAATGTATTCGGTCATGAAATAAAATAAAATACAAATTAGAAAAAAACATAAATTGGAAAACATACAAATTATGCAAAATTTAGGCCACACGATTTTCGGTCAAATCAATTTTACATGAAACAGAATTTGGGGAATATTCATGCGACTTATAATAATTAATAAAAAGCACAATTTGAACCATGCACGAAAAAGAATGAAATAAATAATTAATAAAATTCCTTTGAATAAATTTATTTCAATGTTGCATAAGTTTTTTCTCTAACGCACTGTCTTCGCTTATTTACATTATTTCTGGTCCGCCTGTGCTTCGTTCTTTGTTCCCCAAAGATTCCTTAGCCTTAGCTGGTTGAGCTTTTTGATTCATCAGCTTGCCTTTGTCGTATGTTGCGCTGCCGATGCATACTATATGCTTAGTTCGTCCTTGTCATTGCCATTCAACTTATATTGCACATCCTTACAGTTTTCCTAACAAGTCAAATAAGTTTTTTAAGCAAGTTAATAACCTAATAAGTTTATTAAGTTTGTCCTAATAAAAATCAGGGCAAACGATAATACAGAGGAAGAAAAGTTATGACATATTATGAAAATACGTTCGGAAAAATGAAACTTATGATATAAAATAAAATACAGGTTAGGAAAAACCATGAATTGGAAAATATGAAAATGATGCAAAATACTTTTAGGCCACACGATTTTCATTAAAATAAATCTGGTAAAAAATAGAATTTGAGGAATATCCATGGGCCTTATAATAATTACTCAAAAGCAAAATGTTATTCATGTACGAAGAAATGCAGTAATGATTTAATAAAATTCTTTGGAATAAATTTATTTCTATGTTAAATACCTTTTTCTTCAACGTACTCTCTTCGCTTATTTCATCTATCTCTTCTTCCATGTTAATTTCGTAACTATCATTTCCATTCTCATCAATCTCATTCTCAACACATTCTTGTTTTTCGAAAAAAATAAAAAATTTTGTCATCGAGCCAGATTCTTTCTTTGAAACCTCATCTTTTTCTTGCCTCAGTTTTCTGTACTCGGCACCAGATTTTCGTTTTATTTTTCTCTCTAATAATCTAAATAAGTGGCGGAAAAATCGTAATAATAATAATAATTTATGATATGTATATCATATTCTACAACATATGGATCTTTTCCAAAAAGTTGTGGAATTCGGACTGTGAAGTTTTTGATCAAATACATTTTCACAGCGAACTAGAGTAATAAGTTTACAGTAATTCAAACACAATATGAAACAAAAATATCAATTTGAGAGATTAATATTAATTTTTGTGCTAGAAATATATATTGAGCACCTCATGGATATGAAGAGTTTTAAAATGAATTTAAAATTATGTACATAAGGGTGGTCCTTTCCTTCACTCTACTTAAAAATTGGACAAAAAGACAAAAATTTCTGAAAAACAACATCTAGCCTTAATTTAGAAGCAGATAGCTATAAACAATATTAATTTGTTTATAAAATTACTTTTGCTGGATCAAAATAAATATAAATTCACTCTATGTGAAAAGTGGACAAAAAGTTGCAAATATTAGACAAAACCGCACTTTCTAGCATTATTCAAATAGAATATTATTAACGATAGTAATAATTTTTTAAACAAATATTTTTGTTAATATTAGTTAGGTATTACCTCGCTCTAATTGAAAATTAGACAAAAAGTGAAATTTTCGTGAAAAAAACGCGACTTTTCAACTCTATACTAAGAGAAAATTGCTAAAAACAATAATGAATTGTTTAAACAAATGAATTGTTTAAACAATTCATGTCAACATCACATCATCAGAATAAAGTAGTACTTCATGTAGCCAAAAAAATTTGCATTAGAAAATCACAAAAGAAAATCATAATAATTAGCGCCAAAAACTCGCAAAGCCCATTTTTTCACTTATGGGTTTTTTGGGGACATATAAAACAGACTCATGGGGTGATAATGGAAAAGTAATATTTTATTCGTATTCTATGGCTAATTGTGAAGAGAAATGATTAGTTTCAACTAGATTGCGCTAATATTAAGGATTCTGAATAAAATTTACAAAAACGCCTCTTTTTCTTATGGGAAATACGTCTTAAGCTTCATGGGGTTCGCGCCACCTCTAAGTATCATTTTTTCAAAAATAAAAAGGATGGATTCATTTTTGTGTGGATTCGAACAAATTTCTGGGCATTATTCATAAAAATTCGAGGAAAAAAAATTTCCAATGCATTTTTGGATCACCCTAACGTACGTTAAAGAAAAAAACATTAATAAAGCGATTGGAAATGACAACCGGGAAGCTGTTGGAACTTGAATTTTTCAACATTTTAGCAACGATTCATATGTAGTATTCATTAATTTATTAATTTATTACTAAAACTTTAAAATGATTGACAATAATTGATATAAAGATGCGATAAAAACAAACATTATTTTTGTAATTACTAAAACTTTAAAATGACTGTCAATAATTGATATAAAGATGCGATAAGAACAAACATTATTTTTGTAATTACCTTTTTTTTATTTTAACCGTAGAAGCTTCGCATAGAACTTTAACTGATGAAGAACAAGTGCAAACTAAAATGCAAACGGTTCGGATTTGGATATTCTCTGATGAGTAATATGGGTCTGGAACTCTCGCTTCCGGGATAAGATGTAAATGGCAATACTAGCATATTGAAGTATTGTACGATGCAGACAAGGGCGGCGCAGTCTGGCACGTGCCAGGTATACTTTATTGCAAAGGGATTAGTAAGTATTGCATTGGACGTTGTCACTACAAAATGAGGAAATAGAGGACCGTCTTCTGGTCTGCGGCCGCCCCGTCAGTAATCTCTGGCTAGTGCCGCCCGGGTGCAATGCACCCCTTGGAACCCCGTCTGGGTACGGGCCTGATGATACACTATCACACTATATGACACAATATGATACGATATAATGCATTATAATGCAATATGATACAGTATGATAAAATACCATATTATATGATACAATATGATACACCCAACGGCCATACCCCGCTGAAAACACCAGCTCTCGTAAGATCACTGAAGTTAAGCGATTGTTGGGCGCAGTTAGTACTTGGATGGGTGACCGTTCAGGAATATTGCGTGCTGTTGGCCCGTCGTGGGTGTGGTGGGCCCACATTGGTAGTAAATATCCACCTAGAAACACTACCCGAATCGGGTAGTGAGGCAATGAACTTTCGAGTTCGAACTGCTAATCAATGTATGTATGTGTATGATACACCCTAATGCATTGTGATACAATATCATATAATATGATGGATTGTGATACAGTATTGCACAATATGATACACTATCACACTATATGATACAATATGATACAATATGATACAATATGATACAATATGACGTAATGTGATACAATATGATGTAGTATCATATGATATGATACAAGATGATACAATATGGTACAACATAATAAAATATGATGCAATGCGATACATTACGAAACAATATCATACAATATGATACAGTTGCTGTACCAAGTTACACTATGACAGCGTTTCCCAAACTATTACCGCGGGTAGAGTACCCTACCGCCGATAAAGGGATGCCACCTCGGGCCCGGTAGCTCGGCAGGCTCCGAGGCAGGCTCCCCGCTGCGAGCAGACGGCTACTTTCGTATACCTGACACGAATAACCCTTTCATTGTCATGAGATTAGGACCTGTTACAATAACTAAAATTATAAAGACATGGTCGCAAGTTTGAGCTCGCCTAGGGCGCGCGACTGTTGGATCTCGCGCTTCGCGCTCGATCATATATTTATCTCGCGCTTTACGCTCGGCTCCTCTAGATTTTTGAACTTCGTGTTCGACTTCGATGAAAAGAAAAAGTTTGTTTGCAAATATTATAAAATTATCAAAACCTCTACATATTAAGTGATTGTTAAATTTGTTTTTATTTTAGACTGAAAAGGAACTTTATTTACTCAAGGTTCCATCGACATTCTCATCCAGACACTCGCGCTTCGCGCTCGATATTTGATTTGAAAATCATTTGAACCTTGCGTTTCACGCTCGGTTCTGTGCACCGTATGATAGAAACAAAAAAGTTTGAGCGCACTTACGGCGTGCGATTTGGTCGTCGCGCTTCGCGCTCCGAAATAAACTGATCGCGCACTTTGCGCTTCGTGTTATATGTTCTACATATACAAATTACTAAATTTGTATTTGATTTCAAATGAAAAGTAATGATATAATTTAGGCGACAAATTTTATTAGTCAACATTTTATTTTAGCTTGAGCCGTTTATCAAAAAAGTTAATTTTTTTCATTTTGAATACATTCTTACAACAAAAATTGATTACAGGTTTGTAAGTCTTTTTTGAATGCACAATTTTTGTTCATTTATCTGTTTTCGTACCTTGCATTGTTTTCAAAAATTTGATTTTTTTTACTGTCAATGTTATTTTCACGAATAAAACAAAAACTACGCATCCTATCAAAACATGATTCACAACAAATTTGTACCTCTTCCTTGGATGAACAAATTTTATTTTGGTCATTTTTTCGCAGCTCGTGTTATTCGTCTAAAAATTGGATTTTTCTATTTTCAATGCTGTTATTTACAAATAAAACAAAAACTACGCATCATATCAAAAAGTGATTAATAAGAAATTTGTAGATCTTTTTTAGGTGCACAATTTTGGTAAGATGACCATTTCTCGTATCTTGCATAGTTTGACAGCAAAATGGAATTTTTGATTTTTCATTATTTTTTTGTGCGATCAAAATTTGAATTTTTTATTTTTCAAAAAATTCAAAAAGTTGTTATGAAAATATTATAGGGTGTTCAAGAAGCAATGTTTTTCTCCTCTTGACTTTTTTTCATATCGTGCGTTTTTCGGCTTAAAATGTTCATTTTCGTTTGTTTTTGGGAATTTTGAAAATGCTATAACTCCAGTAATTTTTTTTTTATCACGAAAAGTCATAAGAATATTTTGTTCGTCATTTTGCGTACTACTAATAATCCTACATAGAATTTTCAAATCTTCAAAAAAAGTGGTCTCAAAAATTTTCAAAATGTGCTCACTTTTTGAATTTTCATCCAAAATAGCTGATCATTTTTTCGAAAGTTATCGCGGCTACAGACAGACAGACTACAGACAGACAGACACCTTGGTAAAAATCGTTTTTTCTAGCTCAGGGGGTCTCAAAACGTGGAGATTTGGTGAAAACCGACTATGTCAAATTTTACATAAAACCAATACCTTCTCATTAGAATGAGAATGTAAAAATGAAAAAAAGTTCTTGAAAATCGGTTGATATCTGCACTAATGAAGGAAACATTTACAAATCTTGTGAATATATAAATGGGACTTCTCAGTGTAACAAAAGTGCGATAACTCTTGAAGTTATTATCCGATTTTCTTCTACATTTTTTAAACGTTTTTGTCATCATCAAACAAATCTAACGCAGCCTATCAAAGTTTAATTTATTATTATTTTACCAAATTTCCATTTTCCTCAACCGGCTCTAATTCTCTAACAATGGGAAGGTCGCGCTAAGCAAGCATCCGCGTTCGAGTGACAGGCGTCCAGTGTCTCTCTTGGGTTCCAGTATTGTGAAAAAAATTGAGGGTGGCGACCCTGCCGCTCCCCAGAAAGTGCGGATAAAGTTTGGGAAACGCTGCATTATGATACACTATAATGATGCACTATGATACTATACATAATGATACAATATGGCAGAATATGTTACAATATGATACAAAATAATACAATATGATGCAGTACCATACAATGTGATACAATATCATATACTATGGTAGAATATAATACAGTATCATACAATATGATGCCATACATCATATGAAGTTATCACTTCTGTCTGGCGTTCCACGACGGCTCACGGTTTTTTCCATTCAAAGCGCATATATTTATTTTCCATAAATAAATATTTCCTTTAAAATAATCAGGACTTTCACTTACTTTAGCCAAGTAAGATTCACTTGGAATGAGTAATCTTCTTTTCAGTGTATATTTCGTACTTTCGCGTAGAAATTTATTTCACACAAAATAGTGTTTCATTTAAAAAGGGCTAATAAAAGAAATAGTAAATTATTAATCTCTTTTATGTATTCGAAATTTTTACTACTACTTAAAGTATGTAGATACTTTTCTTTTAACTTATTCGCAGTGTAACAATAGGGTGGTTCAAAGAAGACTTTTTAAAAGTTTAAAACATGACAAAAGTCTCAAAAATCTTTTGTGAAGCAATCTTCTTATTCGTGGCAACAAGTGAATGCAAACATTTTTAAATGCAATACAAATCTTACCCTAAATTCCACTTAGAAGCTCCAAAGTAATTACATTTTTTCAAACTATATATATATAAGAGTTTGTCATAAGGACAACCGCGGGATTTCACCGGGAGCGGGTGCCATTCTACAAAATTGCACCCGCTCTCGGCGATATCGCAGTGAAGTTGCAGCTGTAATCACGTCTCACGACCGTGAGATAGGTGGTTTCACTCTGCGATGAAATCAATTCGATGATCCGGCAAAAGTCTCCTGCACCCTGCGGACAAGGAGCGACTCAGTGATGACAACCTTCTGCATCTTCCATTCCATTCAATTAACCAGTGAAAGCTTGGCACCTCCAAGAGCACCAATGATCAGGACGACTAGCTTGACAGAATATTCCGGGTATAACCGTCGCAACTCCCTTATAAGGTCCTTATACCTCTCTTTCTTTTCATTCATCTTGGCTGTGACGTTTATGTCGGCTGAAGCAATTGTCGAGAATATTAAGTTCCAATAGTTCCCTAGGAGCGTTTCGTGGAGTGGTGCCAGGGCTAATGCCGTCAGGGTGACAGAGATGGCGATAAAGCACTCTTAGAGCCGCATTGTACCTTTGCATGTACGTCGTTCCCGCAGGAGTTGAACAACTAGATAGTGTGTGACCTAGGTGCTCGGGGTATGCAATGTGCATGACACGCTCTGTAGCTATCACCGGGAATGTCTTGGCTTAAAATGTGACGGCTGTATGCTAAAATTGAAATGACACCGTCTTGACACGCCAAAATGAAACCCTCGATGCCCAACTTCAATCCGGGTGATTTGAGGAAAGCAAATGTTAGCTCATACAACATCGACTGATACTTCACATTTCTGTGGAAGATGCCGTGCATCCTTTTGTCGAGGAACTGTTCAAGAAAGCTTTTCTCCTGTGATTTCTTGATTAGGGCCTTCAGTAGTGAGTACTCGAGATGGATAATGTTTGATACATTTTGCCCACCCCTAATGTTGAAGTCTACATGTGCTGTACCCAGAATATTCCTGTTGTGAAAGCATTTAAGATTAAGAATTCCGCTACCACCTTGACAGCGTGAGGTGTAAAGTCGCGGAACAGACGACTTCAGGTGCATGCCATTGTTCATGTGCACGTCATTGTTCATGTGCATAACTTTTCGTGACCCGATATCGAGGGATCTGAGCTCGTCCTTCGTCCATGCAACCACTGCAAATGAATAGAGTACTACCGGGACGTCAAGCACGTTCGTTGCAGATACTTTTTTCCTCGTCGACAGTTCGGAGGACCAAATCTGTCGGATAAGACGTTGGTATTTACATCAGAGAGCATTCTTAATCGATGTTGCGTCCTGGATGCGGCTTTGTGGCACGACCATCTATGTATAGGTCTCTCCAGTGCTAAGGTATCGTATAGAGCTTCTATCGACGAGATCAGAGTCTCCGGGGATGCCATTGAGTTTTCCTCGCTTCAAATTAACCTTGACTCATTTTTCTAACTCAAACTCCGTTTCAGTCTCTTAAGTGTACTCTTGGACAATCTCTAGAGCTAGATTTAGTTGCTCTTTATTTTTAGCATAAATATTGAGATCATCCATGTAAAATACATGAGTGACCTTATGCTTTCGATTTCCAGGTTTGCCGCAGAGGTACCCTTCGAAGTGGCGAAGTGCGAGAGAAAGTGGCAATAATCTGAGGCAAAAGAGGAGAGGGCTTATGGTGTCGCCCTGAAAGACACCTCTCTGAAAGGTGACGTTGTTGGTTGTCACACGATGTTTTCCAGATGATATATGTAGTAAATCTGGTTTTCGAAAGCGGCATCAATCTCCCTATGCACCTCACGATGTGTAGATAAACTTTTAAGATTTTCAATAGATTGATGATAAGGCTATGGAAGGTTGAATCGAAAGCTTTCCGGTAGTCAATCCAGGCCATCGATAGGTAGCGCTGGTAAGAATGTTGCGTCTTTGCAGACATGCAGAAACATCTATCGATGAGCAGGTTCTCCCGACATCCTGCTACGTCTTTCTTCGAGCCGCGTTGTTCACACATCTCTCGCCACACAGGTCCGATTGTCTGAACAATCCTGTCATTTAGGATAGCTGTGAAGATCTTATACAGCTGATTCAGACAAGTTATTGGCCTGTAATTCTTTGGGACAGACAAGTTGTCGGAATAGACTCATCCGACCTTAGATATGAGGTGAAAATGCAGGCCAGATGCTGGTGGGTGAAAGGAAACTTCTTCCACCAGAAGGTCTTGATACCATCTGGTCCCGGAGCGGAATAGTTCTTCATGCCTCTTAATACATTTTTCACCTTCTCGGTAGTGATGAGGGCATTTCTTCTCAGGTGTTATGAGGGCACTGCAAAGCTCCTTGAAGCTATTTATCTTCTTTGAATTTTCTTTCAGTGGATGTTGGGCTTTGTAGACTTCTCTCCAAAATGCCTCGACCTCTTCTGGTTTGGGCGGGCGGTTGACGGTAACTGGAGGTTCTTGAAAGAGTCGATATGGGTCAGAGAAAAAACTGTTGATTTTCTCTGACCCACCTCTCTCTCCGCTCTAGATTTCTCCTAGCGTCAAATAGTACTCGTATTCTGTCAATAATATGCTGCCTGATGGTCAGCAGCTTTGACTCGTTGACTGTGGGATGACGGAACCGCAGTTCGCGCGTGAACTGCCGGACCATGGCAGTGAAATTCCTGCCAGATGTTATGTAGTCATAAAATTTGTTCATATTTTTTAGATGAACAATTTTGCTCCTTAATATATTTTTTTATATCTCGCATACTTTTGGTGAAAAATGGTAATTTTTATTTTCTTAAAAACATTTTCGATGGATAAAACCAGAACCGTTGGTCAAAAATGACTGGTTAACGAACACGTCCTTTATTTTTATGCCATATTAACGTGTGCCAAAGCTCAATACAATCTGATCATGATGACGTCACAGTAATATTGCGCAATTGTGCCAGCTAAATTCATGTAACAACAGGTTCAAGGTTATTTCTTTTCTCAAGAATTTTTCGCCTAAATACTTTCAAGGTTATATTTTCCTTTGTCCTGGCAATTTCTACTGCGTAATATAGTTAGTGCAAGAAAAGCAAGGATGATTTATCGCGTTTCTAACTCAAAAAGTAAGACAGAGTCTGGATACGCGTTACAAGGCGGGTTCTAAGCCACGGTTTCTAAGCCACTTTTACAAGATGCGTTCTAAGCCGCGGGTTCTAAGCCACAGTTTCTAAGCCACTTTTACAAGACGGGTTCTAAGCCACTTTCACAAGACGGACTCTGGATATGTATTCTCGGAGGGTCCTGATGATATCATAGAATAATATTGCACAATTCTGAATTCATGCAACAACAGGTTCAAGGTTATTTCTTATCTCAAGCATTTTTCACGTAAATACTTTTAAAATTTTGCGTTGCAAAAAAAAAAATTATATCCCAACCGTGTCGATTATAATGTAGAATCTTCTAGAATTTTTAAAGATAAAGAGGAAGATACAATTGGAATTAAAATTAAAAAATATTTGAATGATATAGTTAAGAGATTGTCTAAAGGAATAAAGCATTTCTTATGGTAGGTCATATGTTCAGGATTCTTATCGCTTCATTCTGGCATCGAGTAGCAAGCGAGGACTAGAGAGATAACGTCCATACTTGTTTTAGACGTTTTGATTTCAGAAGCAGCATTCATGCATCGACAGTTTCAAGCTGCACACATTTCATTAGACTCTGCTTTCGTTCTCTATAGATCACTTCTTTCTTACTGCTCGCAAAAGTTCGCTTTCTTAGTTGACCCACAAAGTTAGATCATCATTCTTTTGCCATATGCTAGGTCCCGTCAACCTCTTAATGTGTTACATGAAATAAGATACTGCAAACAACTTCGAGACTCAAGAGAGATAATACAGCGTGAATTTTATTCCAGGCTTTTTCACACGTGCTTTAACTTATTTATATTAGGAGTACACTGTCTGACACTTATCACTCCTTAACGACACTTGATATGAGGTTACATGCCTTTTTTATTCACAGATATATGCTAGTTTATCAGCATCTTTTTCATCTCTTATTTAGAAAGGGCAGTTTTGCCTATTACACGTTGAAGATTTAAATTTATAAGAAAAATAAGCTAAATACAGAACAAATATTTTGAAATTTTCAAACATCCACGAAAGCTACTGTACAATATAGTTTTATAGAAATCGAGTATGATTATATTGCTTTCCAGGTAACTAATTTAATTCAACGGTGAAATTTTGTTTCTACAATGTTGAATCGTTTTAGAACATTGAAATAAAGAGGTAGATATATTTACTATCAGAGACCATAAAAACCTACCTTACCGATATTCTACAGCTGTAGTGCTTCGTTTCTAGAATATTCTTAATAACGTCATCAACTTATACTGCGAAATTTCTGCAAAGAATTTTCGTAAACAAGTTCAAGGTTATTCTAATGACACATTATATTTTGCGTTGCAAAAAATTATATTCCAAACGTGTCGATTATAATGTAGAATCTTCCAGAACTTTGTTGTATCATATGATGCAATATCTGGCAACATTGCGCAAAAGTCTCCAGAAAAATGGTAGAGGGGGTAAGCGTCTATAAAAAACAGCTATGTGCTTAGTTTCTAGAATATTCCTGATGACATCATCAAATTATACTGCGCCATTTTTGTCGTAAATAAGTTCAAGGTTATTTTCAATGACACATTACATTTTTCGTTGCAAAAAATTATATCCCAACATGTTGATTATAATGTAGAATCTTCTAGAACTCAAGGATAAAGAGGAAGATAAAAAATTAAAATTAAAAAATATTTCAAGCCAATCGAATAATATAGGTAAAAGACTATCTAAAGGAATAAAGCATTTCTTCGAGTAAGGTCATATGCTCGGGATTCTTATTGCTTTATTCTGGTATCGAGTAGCGAGCGAGGACTTGAGATAATGTTCAGATGTGTTTAAAGGTTTTGATTTTAGAAAACATTTGTTGCACTGACCGTCTAAGTCTGCATAAATTTCATTAGTCCCTGCTTTCGTTCTCTAGAGATCACTTGTTTTTACTGCTCATAAAAGTTTGATTCCATAGTCAACCCAGATGTTTGATAATCATTCTTTTGCAATATGCTAGGTCCGTCAACCTCTCGACGTGTTACATGAAATAAGATACTGCAAACAATTTCGCGGCTCGAAAGAGAGATAATACTGAATGCATTTTATTCCAGGCTTACTCACACGTGCTTTAACTTATACATATTAAGGGTGTACTGCCCGACACTTATCGCTTCTTATATCATATAAACACTCTTGATATGAATTCACATGCCTTTTTTATTCACAGATGTATGCTCGTTTTTCAACACCTTTTTCATCTCATATTTGGAAAGGCCAGTTTTGCCTACACTGAGCGAAGAATTCCCGTGTAGTTCGGGTTTACACCCCAATAGTTCGGGTGGTTTCTCTTTATTTCTGTTTCACACGAAGGTTTTGGCGCGCTTGCACTACTGAGACGTGCGATCACCCCAACCATTCGGGTGCTCACCTGAAACAGCAGCGGCCGAAGTGGTGGGGCGCCCGTCCGAATAGTTGGGGAGCTTGCACAAATGATTCGGGAGATTCGAGTCGTCAACCGCGTGGGATGTTGCGCGTTCGACGTTTGCGCATGTTCGCTAATGATTTGATTTTTCGACTCATGTGCAAGCAAAGAATAATGTTTTATATTTCTCTTACCTTCGTTAAGGATTATCCAAAGAAAAACAAGATAACTAGTTACACTTTATTCCACTGACATCTCGCACATGAACAATAAAATCGACATAAACTAGAAACAGTGACATTCGGGCAGAGCCTGATTTTCATCAGCTGCGGCCATTAGCGAACATGCGCAAACGTCGAACGCGCAACATCCCACGCGGTTGACGACTCGAATCTCCCGAATCATTTGTGCAAGCTCCCCAACTATTCGGACGGGCGCCCCACCACTTCGGCCGCTGCTGTTTCAGGTGAGCACCCGAATGGTTGGGGTGATCGCACGTCTCAGTAGTGCAAGCGCGCCAAACCTTCGTGAGAAACAGAAAAAAAGAGAAACCACCCGAACTATTGGGGTATAAACCCGAACTACACGGGAAATAATTAAATTAATTAAATTAATAATAAATAAAAAATGCACTCCAAAAGTTAGGGCACTTGCTCGAAACTTAAGGAAAGCAAATCACACGCTGAACAAGTGTAAACTGTTGACCATCAAGCAGCACTGGACGCAAAAAATAAGATCTCTTTCAACAGCGAAACAGCGCCTTGAACGGCGAGTAGAGTGGATTCAGGAAAATTCCACCTTTTCTACTCATCCTTCCCGTCTGTTCAATAAAACGTCACGTGCCGTTAAAAATCCGCCTAGTCGAGAAGAGATTCAAGTCTTCTGGGAACAAGCATATGGAGATACTTATCAGCTAAATGAAGACGCTTCAGATATATCACTCTTTCGTAACTTTTGCCAAAGGCAAAGGTTACAAGGTCCAGAGGAAGAGTGTCCACTAATTACTGCTGAAGAAGTGAAGAAAGTTATCGCTAGAGCTATGAACTTTTCAGCGCCAGGGCCAGATAAAATCAACAACTTTTGGTGGAAGAAGTTTACTTCTACGCACCAACATCTAAATCGTATATTTACTACTTTCTTAAACGGAGAACAACCCGTCCCGCAGTGGCTAGTGGAAGGACGCACGGTATTGATCCCTAAGACCGGAGATTTGTCAAGTCCAAAGAACTACAGGCCCATAGCTTGTTTAAACACCAGCTACAAGCTATTCACTGGCATCCTCAAAGAGAGGATATTAACATCTATCGAGCCGGTATGGAGTGCAATAGTTGAACAACGTGGATGCAAGAGAGGTCTGGCAGGTTGCAGGGAGAACCTGTTAATAAACAGGTGTATCACCCAGGACTCGATCAGGTATCGACGCAATCTGTCCATGGCTTGGATTGACTACCGTAAGACATTCGATAACACGAACCATGAGCTACTTATTAAGCTCATTGAGTGCATGGAGGTGCATCCAAAAATAGTGAGATGCATAAAAGAGCGTATGCTTTTGTGGCGGACAAGATTTGTCATAACATCTGACAAAAGACAAGTGACTACAAGCTATATCAAATATAAGAGGGGGGTCTTCCAAGGAGACTCTCTAAGTCCGATACTTTTCTGCATCTCCCTCTTGCCTCTATCTATTGTGGTCCGAGGCAAAAGCTCTGGATATCTATGTGGCCCGCCGAACAAAAGAGAATATAAGGTCAACCACCTTTTATACATGGACGACCTTAAACTCTTTGCTTCCTCGAAAGAGGACCTTAACATCCTTGTGGAGGCGGTAAATAGGTACTCTAAAGCGATTGGCATGAGCT
>CAKNYM010041458.1:9934-32045 GCA_932195095.1 Andricus curvator
CACCAAAATAATGTAAGGTAACACCCCTACCCCTTTTCCAACGCCTCTTGGGGGCGGGAAGGCACCCCTGTGATTGATCACCAAAATAATTGAAGGTAACACCCCTACCCCTTTTCCAACACCTCGTAGGGCGGGAAGGCACCCCTGCGATTGATCACCAAAATAATGTAAGGTAAAACCCCTACCCCTTTTTCCAACGCCTCGTGGGGGCGGGAAGGCACCCCTGTGATTGATCACCAAAATAATGTAAGGTAACACCCCTACCATTTTTCCAACGCCTCATGGGGGGTGGCAAGACACCCCTGTGACTGATCGCAGTAATATGATACGGCCTCTTTTGGGATGAGAGATCATTCAAGGTGGGGAAGGAGTGAGACGGTGAATTATGCGGGGGGGGGATTGTATTGGAAACAGTTATGGGGGAAAGGAGTATGAGGCAAAGAAGAGGAAGATGTATGGAAGAGATTATGAGGATCGTTTGCGGGTTGGCCTAGAACTTGGGAGAGGGTTTAGGTACACATAACCTTGCGTCGCTAGCAAGTACTCGTCCAAATCGCTCATTCCAGTCGGCGGGCCCTTCTGGCTGGTGGGTGGTGCGTGGTATATCCTATTTATGTTCCCATTCATGAGGGCCTTCCAGGCCTGAAGTCCATCCATCGGTGTGTGTTCGCTGATCGTATAATCGAATTGTACTTTATTTAAAATTCATGTTTTAAAGCAGATTCCGTCCGGAATCCTCTGCTCGTTCCATTCCAGGACCACGGTCGGATCCAGGCTTAGTACAGTGGATCGGTCCTGGTATACTGCTACCGGGATTAAAGTTTTACGGGGGGCAGAAAACTTTGCCCGATGTTCCCGTAAACGCTTCAGGGCCTTCCTTGGTGAAACTCCTTTCTTCTTGGTGACGGTGTAGCGGCCCAGTGGCAAAGCGAGTGCTGCAGGGATGAACACCTCCTGGTGCTCACGAGCGATGGCTGGTGGCGTAACTTCCTGTTGGAAGGGTTCGACTTCCTTCTCGGCCGCCTCCTGGTGGCAAGGTTCGGCGGCGGGCGGTACCCCCGCCGACAAAACGTCCCGCCCGGTCGTGGCCAACTCCTTGGCACGTCGTCGGGCAATTCTCTGCCGTTTGTTCAACGCCATCCACAAAGGACGCCCGAAGGGCCTGGAGAAGGAGCTTTCCAACCCGCTGAGAAGTGTGACGGTGTGTTGAAAGTGACCAGCCAAATGACGCAAACTCCAGCCTCGAAGAGACTGAAGCTATTCCTTCGTTATAAGTTGCTCTTAAAAGAGCAGTTTGTAAATAAATTACAAGGTGAAAATATCAGCAGAAAAGAAGTCCGATGTTTCCGTTTGTCGTTATTTATTCAAGGTCTTCTCCCTAGGCTGAGAGAACTGGAGAGGCGAGGCAACGTAGAAGTGGCGAGCGGCAGGGTTCTTTCGGTAGTGTGGCTGGAGGCCGAGTGACGACGGTGGCGGAAGCGCGCTCTTTTATGTGGAGAGCGCGCGGCTTCTCCCACCCCGTGGAAGCGGAGGCGAGAGTGGGAACCTCGGTCCAAGATTTCTTCCCACTCCGTCGGTCTTTGGGCGCGCGGTCCAATGAGATTATTCGTCCCTGCGTCGTTGTGGATGCTGCCAGCTTTGCCCGTTCGCTCCGTTCTCTCAGCGTTACATGTAATTTCTTAATACTAACAAAATGAAATAAGAAGCGAAATATTATAACAGGAAAATATCATAATTTTGCGTAGATTTAAAATTTTGTCAAAATGAGATTTACATTCTATGTTATATCCTACATCGAATAAATCATTTCTATTAATAATTTTTGGCGAATAATATTACATGTATGTATGTATACCATTAAGCCATTTCCCTGGACAATTGTCCGCGACTGCTTATTAATTATTGTAACCATATTCAGCAGAAACCCTTGGTACAGGGACCCTCTATCCGCAACCCGAGGACGCGTAATATATATAATAATAATATATTAAATAAATATATATATATATGTATAGACTGTGCGTTGTCACCTCCGTGTAGTTGACCCTACGTTCTCGCCTCCGCTTTTTTCCGTGAAAATATTTGAAATTTATATGCATATATACGTTGAGGGGGGCCTTCTGATCAGGTTTCTCAAAAGAGGGGTAACAATTTTTCATTTTGGAATTTATATATATTTGTGATACTGGATGTACGAAGTAACCTCCTCTATATATAAGGAAGCGCGTTAGACGTTATACGTACTCACCTCAAGCGGTGTTGCCACGTCTGGGAGGTAGAATTCTTACCTGGCGTCCATGTCTCCCAGGTATCTATGTGATCTGACAATTGATTCATAATCAGAGAACTAAGCTCATTCGAAATATCATTAGTTTAGAAGAAATTATTTTTTAAACAGTTATTTATTATAATATGTCGCTTCAGAGATCTCTCGTAAATTCGTTTTTGGCGCTAATTATGATTTGCTTGCGGTTTTTTAAATTAAAATTTCTACTGATACATGAAATACTAATTTATACTGACAATTAGATGCCTAAATAAATTGATCAAACAATTTACTATTGTTTTTAGCAATTTTCGCTTAGAATATAGTTCGAAAGTCGCGTTTTTTTTTAAATTGCACTATTTGTCCAATTTTCAATGAGAGCGAGTTGATACATAATTTATGTTGACAAAAAAATTGTTTAACATATTTGTTATTATTGTTAAAGATATTCTCTTTCAATAATGCTAGAAACCGCGGTTTTTTCTAAAACTTGTAACTTTTTGTCCACTTATCACTTGCAATGAGTTAATATTCATTTTGGTTCAGAAAAAAATTGTTTAAACAAATTACTATTGTTATTAGCTATCTTCTCTTAGATAAATGCTAGAAAGTTGCGGTTTTCTCTAACATTTTTGACTTTTTTTCTAATTTCTGATTAAAGTAAAGTGATATTCAATCAAATTTAACAAAAATAATTGTTCGAACAATTTATTATTATTGCTAATGATATTATCTTTGCTTCATGGTAAAAAGTTGCTGTTTTTTCTGAAATTTTCAACTATTTGTCTATTTTTCACCTGGAATGACCTAATAATCATTTGAGTTGAGCAAAAATAATTGTACGAACTAATTATTGTTGTTTATAACTATCTTCATCTATATTATTGCCAGATAGTTGCGCTTTTCTTCTGAAATTTTTAACTTTTTGTCCACTTTAAACTTAGTGAGGTGGTAGAACTAGGTCATTTAATGACTTGTGAAAGTTTCGTTTTGCATTACAACAAGAAGTTTATTGTAAAACGTAATAGAAAAATTTGGAGTTGCAAATATTTTAATATTAGCTCCGGAAGGGGAAAAGGGGGTGATCCTTCCTCGGAGAAAATGCGTCTCGTCGGAGACAATATACAATTGAGGTTGGTCAAAATTTGTTACCGGAAATTTGTTTCGATACACACAAAAAATACATTTTTTTGGTTAAAAAAAAATGATATTCAGAGGTGTCGCAAGCCCTTGAAGTTTAGTACGTATTTCTTACCAGGAAAAGAGACGTTTTTGTACATTTTATTTAGAATCGTCAATATTAGCTGAATGGAGTTGAAACTCAATACTTCTCTTCACAAATAGCCACAGAATACAAGTCAAATATATTCATTATCAAATATCACCCACCTAAGTCTGTTTTATAGGGTCCCAAAAAAACCCATACGTGAAAAAATGGGTTTTGCGAGTTTTTAGCGCTAATCAAACAATGCTAGACAATTCTAGTTTGTTTTTAATTTTTCATTTTGTGTTCAATTTTCAATTAAAGCCAGTTCAACGAACATAATTTTTCAAATAATTTTTAATTGTTTATAACTATCTTCACTCAGATAAGTGCTAAGAGTAATGCTAGAAAGTTTTTTTTTTGTAATCTTGATTTTGCTTTGACTTTTCAGTGATGAACAAATAACAAGTGAACCTTAAGAAAAATAATTTTTGAAATGATATTTTACTTTTTTAAGTGAATTAATTTGTAATTGAACATATTTTGATATCAGCCCCCCCCCCCCCCAGCAAAATATACTCACGAAAAAAAAAGATTGTTCAAAATATGTTTTTCTCTCATGTTTATATAGTATTTGCTCATAACTAACAAGGCAAAGCAAAGTCAACCATTTCAGAAAAAACCGGAACTTTCTAACACTTATCTGAGAGGAGATAGTTTTTAAAAATAGTAAATTGTTTAAACAACTATTTTCATTAACTTGCATTGATTATCACATCACTAAGTGAAGGGTGCCAAAAAGTTAAAAATTTCAGGAAAAAAGCGCAACTATCTGACATTAATATATATGATATTAATATAGTTTTCAAACTAGAATTAAAAGATCTATCAGAGTCGAAAAGACCATGTAAAATTTCTATGTTGTTTTAGATACTGCACATATCGATTTTTTCCTCTCGATAAATTCTTGATAAAGGGCATCACAGGTTTTGAAAGTTCAAATACTCCCATCTTTAGAATGAAATTTTCTTTAAATTTGTGAAATACGTGTCGTCTAAAATCCTTAAAAAAAAAAACATATTTCTTGCAAATATGATTCTATGCCTTGAGCATGCACAGCCTGCCCGTCTGGAAATTAATTCAGCCAACTAAAATAATGATACAATATTACATACATATTGAAAATGGTAATTTAGTTACACTATTAAATCATTTAAAATTGCAAAATTTTGCTGAGTTGTTTGGTTTCAATGTTAAATACAAATATTTTCTGCTTTTTTCAATTTAAATGGTGCAATTTAAAAAAATGGAAGCATAGAGATCTTCTTTTGCATTATATTTAAAAATTTCCAACGTAATAATATTTAAACTTTTAGTTGAAGATTTTCACGAATGAATCATTTCTAATATATTTGATTGGAAGATTCAAAGAATGAATAATGATTCTGAATGAAGTGTTGAAAGCTAAACGATTTATATTTAAAAAGTTAGAAATTATATTTAAAAAGTTAGAAATTATATGTTACTTAGAATCAAAACAGATGAAAATTGTTTGATACAAAATTGAGACCTTGGTAATTGAATAAATTTTTTGAATTCAGACTGGTTAAAATTTTAGAGTTTCCAATTCTCATGTTGAACGCTGAATTTTCCATCTTTCTCTTTCAACAGTAGTAATTTTGCAATTGAAATTGAATTGTTGAAATTTATGAAAGTATAGTTGACAATTTGCAAAATATTAATTTTGAGACGATTTTAATGTACTTGAAACAATTTAAAATTTAAAGGTGAAGAGTATAAAAACGTTATAATATCGCAATTCTAAGTAATTAAAAATTGGATCAGTTCTAAATGATTTGAGATTTGCTCAATTTTCAACCCTCCGTATTAGAAATGTTTTTATTTTTATTGTTGCGTGCTCAAAATTACTTTATTTCTTACATTTTTTTAGAATAATTCAATTGTAAAAGTCGATGTAATTGAAAATTTTTTCAGCTTGTACTAACAACTTAAAATTCTGAAATTTCAGAAGCTTTGACTTTGAACAATTCAATTCAGTTTTTCAGTTTCTAATTGCAGGATTATAATCACTTCTAATTTTGAATTGTTGCAATTCCAAAGTTTGAAATTTTAAATTATTAAAATTTGAACGCTTCGAATGATAAATAACACAACTCGAATTTAGTTGAATTTTATATGATCTAATTTTGAAAATTTTAATCTGAAATTATTCAGTTTTGAACAGTTTTGAATTGTCCCGTTCTCGAAATTTTAATCTGAAATCTTTCGATTTCGAGATTCTTCAATTAGAAATAAAATTTTTTAATTATGAATGCTTTGAAGTAGTACTGATACAACAAAAACTCCTTTCTAATGAAACTGTCCAATTTTGGAAAGTTTCTTTCAAAATTTTCCTATTTCGAGAGCATCTGACGAAAATTTTTCCGAATGCTTTTAATTAGGCATTATCAATTATTGTTTCGAAAAATTGTTAATATCTTGATATTTGAAGAAATTTAATAACGTATTTTCAAATTTCTTCAATGTTATGAAATAAAAATCCAGGCATTTACAGCTAGCTCATAAAAAATGCACGTTCCCTCTTGAAATATTTTTGAACCTTTTCGCTGATTGCCTAAAATAACATGTCCAACGTCTTCAGTATATAAATATAAAAATAGTCCCAACGGCTAATATAACACAAATTTATTCATAATATTTTAAAATGCACCTATTCTTTATTTCCATCTTAGGCTTTCGGTTATAAGACATTTACGATTTTCTTTCCGAAAACAGATTTTTCAAAATTGCACTATTTTAATTTGTAACACTTATTGGCTAAACATTTTGAAGAGAACATTAGAAATTAAATATTTTCAAAATAGAATATTAAAAAATTGACAAATCTACATTTCAATCGTATACTGACTACTGTTGCAAATTTGTATAGTTTCCAAACAGAAGCTTCAATAATTCTTGATATATTTCAACTTGAATATCGCTTGAAAATTGAGTATATTATGTTGAAAGAGTGCTAAAATCATCCATTTGAGAAAAATGTAATTTTCTTTATTACTAAATATATATCATCCATTATTCAGTTTTATAGTATACGCTGAAACAAATAGAAATTAGAAGGATGATCTACAAATATTAGGGGGTTAAACCTAGATATTAAAATTTAAAAATTAAATTAAATTTTGAATTTTAATTTTTTTTCTAAACTAAATTAAATTAAATTAATCAATTTTAAATTAAATGAATTGAATTTAAAAAATTTTTAAATCCAAAGATTGAAACAGAATATGCTGTTGGAACTCGATTTGAACATAACAATAGGTACCCAATAGGGCTGTTGTTTTTCCTTTTGGAAGGTGCAATACTTCAGTTGCAGTTTATGGCGAGGGGGAAGGGTTCCGGCATGAAGGCGACATTGCCACCTCAGGTAGTGCACCTGTCTCTTCAAGTGTCCAATTTTCTGTGACACGATGGCGATTTCAAACCATCTTCAGTCTTACAGGGATTTGTGAGATTCGTCATAAATCCGAACCTATTCATTTCTATTTACTACTTTTTACGGTAAGCTCGGTAAATAATAAAATTCTTCTCCAATTTCCCAGTAGAGTGGGTCCAAAATAAATACTTTTGGAATTTGATATCGCTACAATGCGTAAAATTAGCGTATTAGGGTTCTAAAGAAGTATAATTAATTTGAAATCGATCCACGTGCAGCTTGGTTACCCGTTCGCGAAAAAAAGGATGAAAAATTTTCTTATTTGCAGAGTTTTAGACTTTTCTTGAGGTTTAATTTTCTTTGCATACCTAAATTTCAGAAAAATCTTCTTAATTTTTTGGAGATTCAAATCAATCATTTTTCTGAAAAATAATTCCCATTTAATTTTAAAATCTTGATTTTGGTATTTAATGAAATAATCTTTATAACTTGTGGATTAAACATATTTCTGAGCACGTGTGAGGTTTTGAAAATGTAAATTCACAATACCCACTAGTCGAAATTAGAATAAAAGTAATTTTTTATTTTATTTTTTTTATTCCTGGGCCTTGTCGATTTTTTTCTGGAGTATTTCTATGCTTAGAAATTCCTGACATGCTCAAGAAAATTATAAAATCACAAGTGAAGATGATAATTCTATTAAATGACAAATTCCAAATTTATAAAAACCACTGTAATTGTAATTTCGACTCCTGAGTCTAGCGCATTTTTTTCTCGTGTATTACTAATTTTAAGAACTTCAAACATAGAAAAAAATTATGAAATTGCAGGTGAAAAAAATGTATCATGTCAAATACCAAATTCCAAAATTTAAAAAATGACTGTAAATCTCATTTCGACTCCTAGATCTTGTCGATTTCTTTCTAGTGCATTTCTATATTTAAAAAGTCCACACATGCTCGAAAAAAATCTTTAAACCACATGTTCTAAAGATAATTTCACTAAGTACCAAACGCAAAATTTTAAACATTGGCTGTTTTACCAATTTTGACTCCTGAGGCTTCAGGCCAGTGGAATTAGACATAAAAATTAAGTCAATTTACAAAAATTCCGAAGTTCTTCAAAAAACTTGTACAGTTGTGTTTTTATATGTTGAACGTGGTCGGGTCGCTATTTTGTTTCAAAAAATTAATTTGCAAAGTTTTGCCCCCATTGCAAAACGAAAATTCGAAACATTTTGCAAACTTGAGTAACTATAAGCTCAGTCTCTATCCTGTATTGAATTTGCAAAACGTTCTTGATGCGGCAACATTATTAATTATAAACAAATTAACATTTTGTTAATCACTCCTGAGCGAAAATACCAAAGGTTTTGCACAAAGTTGTTTCTTCTTTTTTCCATTGAAAGGAAACTATTGTATGATTTGCAAAACTAAATACATAACGCAAAATATTGTTTTTAAAATAATTGTTACATTTTTTGCAATTCGACTACTAAAATTTCACCGGAAATTGCGAAGATTGCGTTTTTGGGTAGAAAATGTTAGGAATGTCGAGATCTAACATTACTAATTTTAAACAAATTATTATTTTGTTTATCACTCCCAAACGAAAATACCGAAGGTTTTGCAAAATGTTGTTTCTGCTTCTTTCTATTGAGAAGAGACTATTATATGACTTAGAAAACTGTATGCATAACTCAAGTCATCGTTTTTTAAATCGATGTTGCATTTTTTGCAATTCGACTCATAAAATTCCTGCAAGAATCGAAAATGTTGCGTTTTTGGGTAGCAAATGTTGGAAATGTCAAAATCTTAAAAATATTAAATTTGCAAAACGTTGCACGACCCGTGTGGGAAAATTTCGTGGCAGTCTTGAATCATGCTGAAGCCAGTACAGTTTTTCTCAAGCCTGTCTATTCACGCAAAACTAGCCTGACGCTACACTGGCGCTGTCTAGTTTTGCTACGTGTTTGATGCAAACCTTTCTGCTGTCTAGTTCCAGTCTTGGCGCTATCTAGGAGTTCGTTACGAATTTGAATATATGAAGATTGTTCAGATTTCAGCTAGTTTCTAGATAGAATCAGGGTTTAGACTTGAGCAAAAATTACACAGGTGAATTGAGAAAATAATCATTTTTGAATAAATGATTGAGGAAATCACAATACGCAATTGCACAGATGCTCCAGCAATAATTAATTATACACTTTTACATATTTAAAAGAGTAAGCAATAATCGTTGAAGGTGATCGAAATCTTAATACAAGAACTCTATTCTTAAGAACGATTTTCTTCAAGAATGTTCAAAAACATTTCCTTTCAATTGAATTATTGGTATAGTAGAGTTTTAATAAATTTTTATTGAATTTATAATAATTATAATAATATGTATAATGCTATGTATAATATTGACGATATTCCAAAAAATCAAATATCATTATAAATTACTCATTTAATTTATTCTAATTATTTATTTATTGCGTAAATGATAATTGAGCCTAACGTATTGATTATTTGAAATAATAAACAATCATTATTTCATAGTCTAATCGCAAGTCAAATCATACAAACGTTATTATTTTCAATGATTTATTCACACATCAAGCACTTTGAATGTTTAAAAATTGTACATGTTTTATTGAAATAAATATTGGGATGTAATGAATTGAATTGCATATCCGACAAAATTAAAGAAAATTGAGCTTTTAGGTGGCCGAGGTATTAAGGCGACGGGACAAAGTTACAACAATATAATAGGAAGTTACATCAGAAGTTCGACACCCGGCGTATGTACAAGAGATTTGCGGAAACTCATTTTTTTTTGTACAAAAACTTTTTTTATATTTTTAATCAACTGAAAAATTTATATATTGGACGTTTATCGTATGAAAAATAATAGTATTATTTAATTGTTCATTATTTTTTTATCAAAATAGCCGATCTGTCTAGAAACTAGACGATCCGAGCGTAACATCCCAGTCTAGTCACTGGACAGTCAGCCTGTGGCGCGCCAGTGTGGACTCAAGGCGGACTAGACAGAAACAGTACAGCGCTACGAAATTTTTCCACACGGGGACCGACAACAATATTGAAATTGCAATTAAACAAATTAGGTACTTTTTTAAACCAGCGAAAAAATACAAACATTTCAGGTCCCGGAAGTTGGAATTACAACATTGTCATATCCATATGGGCGCTATGTTATCATTGAGTGCTTTTTTTGTGCTCATTTATGCTGCAGAAAAAAATTTTGTGCCCGGTAATTTTGGTGAAAAATATGTAGTAATGCTAGCTTCACCTGAAGCCACAACTCCAGTATGCGAAACTCGGAAACTATAAGTGGTATCAAATTCATTTTTGCGCAGGAATTCAGTGATAATTAAGTGCTCTGGATTCGTGCTATGCACAACATCCGGGCACTTTTTTTAAACAAAAACGTGTATCAATGCTGGATTCAGATGACTCTTGTATGTGACACTCGGCAACTATAAGTGGAATCAAATTGTACTTGGCGCAGGAATTCAGTGCTTATTTAGTGCTCATATATGCCGCAAAAACTAAATTTTGTGCCTGGTAATTTTAGTTAAAAACCTGTAGTAATGCTAACTTCTGCTGCAGCCACAACTCAGCATGTGAAACTCGAAAACTATTAGTGATATAACATTTCGGTCATTTGAATGTTGGAAACTTGAAGTACGTATTAGTTGCCTTGAAATAATAATAAACGTAATATAATTTCCATATAAGTTCTAGATATCACGCAGTCCTTTGAAAACATAGAATCGCACATGAGGATTATTCAATTGGACGGTTTCATAATCCATTATCATAAAAGAAATCTAAAAAAGAGAGAACTCATGGAGCACTCATGGAGTAACAAGATTTTTTTATCATTAATTGATTGGGCATTCCAGTATTTTTTCTTTAGAATACGTATCTGAAGGCGAAAATGTTCTATCTTCTCGCGTTTTTCATAAAAACAGGTTTAAAAAGTGAAAATGACCTGATGTTCACGCAACATGGTTTTTTCGTTTTTTATGTGACACTGAACATTAAATCTTTAACATCTCCGGAAATATTGCTACTACGAAATAAATAATGTCAATTTCTGAATCAGTGCCAAAAAATACATAAATAAATGCCATAAATGTCAAATAAATAAGTATTTTATATGTTTTTGTGACGTAGTGTAATACAATATAAATGATTAATAATAAAATTATTTTTAAAAATCTGCACGCTGCATGGGTGCGCTTCTTTTAGGTCTCGCGCTTTGCGTTCAGTCTTTGTTCTTCCGCTGCGTTTGTGCATGAATCGATTACAATTAAAGATTGAACCTTTAAGATCTGTAATTTGTTGATTGCGCCCGGGACTCCTGTTTTGCGTGAAAGTGTTTGTCGTTAAGAATTTCACTGTACCTAGCTTGTGTCGTTTTTTCATAAATTCAAATTTGTGATTTTTCATGTAAGTTGTTTCCATTACAACGCAAATTACGAGGCTCATCAAAAAATGATTAGAGAAAATTTCTAGATTTTATTTAGGCAAATGTTTCAATGTTATTTTTCACAATCAAAATAAAACCAAGTGGTATTTTATTGTTCAAACAATATGTACTTGTTCAAACGACGTATTATGTTATAAACGCGAATTCCCGTGTGGAAAAATTTCGTGGCGTTGTACTGTTTCTGTCTAGTCCGCCTTGTGTCGACACTTTTATTATTTTCTGAATTCACCTCTGTAATCTTTGTTTAAGTCCAAACCGTGATTCTATCTAGAAATTAGCTAGAATCTGGACAATCTTTATATATTCAAATTCATAACGAACTCTTAGATAGCGCCAAGACTGGGATTAGACATCAGAAAGGTTTGAATCAAACACGTAGCAAAACTAGACAGCGCCATTGTAGCGCCAGGTTAGTATTGCGTGAATAGACAGGTTTAAGAAAAACTGTACTGGCTTTAGCATGATTCAAGACTGCCGCGAAATTTTTCCACAAGGGTTATTGGCATTCCTGAATGCTTTGGCCTAATCAATAATTGTGAACATCCACCTCTGAACATACTTGTTATATTTATTTATTCTCATTTGTAAATGTACAGAAATGGGTGTTTACATTGTATTAGTTAGTTCATATCATCAACTAAATGCTATTAATTTGTGATATTAAAAGAGAATAATTCTTCAAACCAGTAAAAATTGTTTGAACAATTGGCTGTAGGTTAAAAAATCCATGAAGTAAGCGAAAGTAATGAAACTTATTGAAAATAAATTAATAATTTTAATCATGTTCCGATTACCTTACAAAAATGATTTTAAAAAATATTCACTTTAAAAAAATGTTCACGCAATTCATGAATTGTATATTGTTACTCGTTTTTTTCAAAGGTTCCCTCTTTTTTCTACACCGGCAGTTATTTTATTACTTTCTAAGACTTTTTCAGAGTAACGAGAAACCTTCAAAAAACCTCAAAAATTATATATAATGCAATGTATTCGTGCCACATTACGTTACCCAATAAAAAACAGTAAATCTATCACAAACTGTATAGCACCCTTCAATAGTAAGAGAAAATCATTGTGCAACACATTGAGAATTTAATCTAGCGAATAACTAAAAAAATACCAGTTTGTTTATCATTATCAATGTTTCTGAGTAGTAAACAGTTTGCAAATCTAATATGATGTTAGTACTAAGTTGATTATCACTCAGTACTATTAGCGAACGATTAGTGCAACGTTTTGCAAATTTAATATTTGTTAGATTTCGACTGGAATGTGGTAAACAAAATAATAATTCGTTTATAATTAATAACGTTTCCAAGTTGGAAACAGTTTGGAAATGTAATATGATGTTTGTAATTGCAATTTTATTATTATTTCCGGCTAGTGATTCACGTCGACACGAGAAATTCAACTGTTTCACTCGACGTCGTTCGTTATCAGCCCCTTTTTTCGAACGATCATCTCGTGTATTCATTTGTTAAATTTCGAATCGTATCGTCTCATTTTTCGAAAGACATCGAACGAGGTCCTTGAAAATAATCGAGAAACGTCACTTGTGACAGCCTTTCAGTGACAGAGCTCTGCTTCCAAAGATTATTTGGATGTAACGTTTAATTTAACGTTAAATCTGTTTATCTTAAATTTTTAATTTAACGATTAAGCACAATCTGGAGAAGGATGGCAGAAGATACAAGCTATGTAGGGAAGAGAAAATCTACGGGGTGGATACTTTATTATTATTACTATACCATTAGGCCATTTCCCTTTCGGGGTAGGCGTGACTTGCTCGGTTGGAAAATAGAAGTGTGTATATATAAATAATACTGAATCGAAATCAGTGACAACAAGAAGGAGAAAGGAAGTTCTAGGAAGTATTTTTGAATGCCGATACACGGATGAAAAGAAGTTCGCGAAATGTGAGGCTTGCTCTGCACAAAAGTTGGAAATTATAATAAAAATAACGGATGGAAATACAACTGGAACTACCTGATATTTAAAAAAATTCCATGCTGAGGAATACAATAGAGCCTTTTCTGATCGTGCAGACCAGCAGCCAAAAGAAGTATTATTGATAAGCATTTAAACATAATTTAATTCAAATTTTACATTCTACCATTTTCAGCAAGAAATTCAATATTTTTAAAATGGATTTCGAATAATTTTTCAATTTCAATAAATTTCAAACAAATTCATATTTTTTAAAGAAATGAGAAGCCAAAACATTAATTTGTACTCTTTTTAAAGCCTGTTTTATTGGAAATTATTTTTTAATTATTATTTTTAATATATAATTATTTCAATAAAATAAATCTTTTTTTGACAAAAAAAGTAGTCAAGAACTTTCTACATTATTTTTATTTTCGTACAGTAAATCGAAGAATAATATTATTAATATGAAACTAGCTGTGAATTCGATCTCGAGTTTTTCCACTTTGTTTGTATTTATAATTATATGGTGCTCATTTCACGAGCACTTTGCTTCCCGTTAGCAAATGTATTTGCTGCCTCATAGAGGAAGCATTAGTTATTTTTTTCAATAATATACAAACCAAAGTCTTCATTTGCTCAATTTAAAAATAGAAATTGACAAAAATTACAAAATTACAAAATAATACCAAAAATGTTTTAAATGCAAAGACAGAGCAGACAAATCAAATCTTGTATTCCAAATAATAATTTTTCGAGCTGGAAAAGGGAAAGGAAAAGTTCTGTCGCACCGTATCCCTTTCCCAGCTTTATGATTTCTTTACAAACATGGTCAGAATTACTCTATTTGAGAATTTATGATCAAAAAGTCTTTTCTATTCATGCGTCAACTTTGAATTATGTTGATGAAAAGTTTTTCTGTTTAACCCTTCGCTGGCACACTGGGGTCGAAAAGACCCCAGACATGTTAAAAATTATCGTCCCTTCAACATTTAAATTGTTTAACTTTTACAATCTTTTTTTCATATTTAAAATAAATTTTGAACTAGATAACCAACAGCATTCTTTGAAGTAACTCACCAAGAGTGTGTAAAAAATTCAGTTTCTCAAAATAATGAATTGGCTCCTTGCGGGAAGCCTTTTTCGCTTGGGGTCAAAAAGACCCCAGTATGCCAGCTATGTTACGCGTCGGGAAGTGTGCCATCGAAGGGTTAAAACTGATGATTGAGATATTATAAATGAGCATAACTTGACTAATCTTCAATAAAGTGCATTATCATTACAAATCAATAGATTCGCTTCGAACCAAGGAATCTTTTCCGTTCTTGCATTAATTTTGAATTATGTGATTGAAAAAAGTTTTACTATGAAAAGCCGTGCTTTCAAATATTATGCATTACCATAGCTTCCTTACTCTTAAATAAAATGTATTAATATTGTAGGTCAATCGATTCGTCTCGAACCAAGGAATCTTTTCTGTTCTTGAATCAACTTTGAATTATGTGAATGAAAAAAGTTTTACTCTAAAAAACCGATTTTCGAAATATATAAATTACCATAACTTCCCTACTCTTCAATAAAATTGATTAATATTATATATCAATCGATTCGTCTCGAATCAAGGAATCTTTTATATTCTTGCATTAGCTTTGAATTATGCTAATAAAGGAAGTTTTACTATGAAAAACGATTTTTGAAATATTATTGAGAGCTAAAAAAAATTCAATAAACATGTTTAGAAATCCTTCGGTCCGTTTCAAGATATTAGTGAGGAAAATAAGCCCTGCAAATTTGATCGAATTATCTGCAACCGTTTTCTAGTTATCGTGTTCACAAAAAAGCGTGACATCCACACACACATCCACACATCCACACACACACATACACATCCGAACAATTGCTTCGAACATTGTATTAGATATTTTTAAATTAGGGAGGGTTTAATTAAATGAATTTGAAAATTTTGGAAAATGTTACCATTATAAAGCTTCCTTTATGAGGAAGCAAAAAGGATATTTAGTCTTTCAAGATGAAAAATGTTACCTTTTGTAAATTTAACAACAAAAAAATGTAACATTTAGACCGAATACATTTTAAATCGGGAAGGCTGTAAAGCCAGCATGCTGAAGTCACGAAATCGTTTTGAGACATAATATTTAGTTGTGCCACTTGAAAAATTAAGAAAAAAAGTTTCTTAGACCTTTTCTTTATCTTGCCTCTTTTTCAAAATGTTCGCTAAAGTTATTATTATTAGAATCGGCTATAATTGTATTTTTCTCAATTAAATTAGATTAAAACAATTAAAACAATTTAACTGTTCATTTTGATATTATTTAATTTTATTTATTTTAATTTAATAAGCTAACATTGTTCTTTTTAATTAAATTTAATTGGAACAATTAAAACATTATATTTTGTAATATTTTGTAAAAAAATCTAATGTGTAAATCTATAAGTTGGAAAAATTTCGTTTATAAAGTGTTAGAAAATTGCATTGCTACAAGGAAAAGACAGTTGTAACCGAATTTATTGCATGTTTAGCGAAAATTTCAAGAAAAAGAGGCAAGAGCAGAAAAGTGTTTGCAAACTTTTTTTTACAAATTTTCAAGCGGAAGAACTTCACTCTCTTGACTCTTTTTTCAAATATCGTTTCGTTATTGAAAAAATACAAATTTTTATTTTTCATTGAAATGAACTCAATTTTCTATTTTCTAAGATGTAGGCACAAAATAGATAATTTTTCGATAAATGCACCCTATTAATACCAACTTAGAAAAAAAACAAGAAAAAATAAAAAGGTGGCCTTGTTGAGAAAATGAAGGTTGAAGAGTTTCAGAGTTTAAACGGCAAAATATGAGTCAACTGAAATCCCTTAAAAACAACATAGAAAAACAACATATTTTGTCTTAAAACGATTTGGTGACTTCACTTTGCACAGCCTATACAATTTGTAATAAATTCGGTCTTTATTAAAATTTAAAAATGGGTTTCTTTAAATATATGAATCCACCTGGAAAGTGTAATTTCTCTGCTCGAGTTCTGATATAATAATTTCATATCTGATCTATTTCTACCTTTGGTCTTTTATTAGAAATTTGATCAAAAATATCTTCAATTGTATAGTGGTGGAATGGGTAGCGAGAAAATATCTGCCGAAATGTTTCTTTGATGATGAAGTAACCCAAGAATTTTCCGCCTATTTGGACAAAATGCGAATTTTCCACAAACAATGCCATGAGATCAATGATTTCCTCAACTTCCAAGGATATGCAAGAAGCCGTAATCAAAACGCTACAAAAAACGTTTCAATGATATCTTTCACTGTAGATAGTTGGACCTCTGTATAAAAATATGTTCGGAATAAACTTTTTCTCATAGAAAATATAAATTCTAAAAAATACGAAACTTCAAAGACTTTTTAGATTTTCTTAATTTGAAGAAAAATTTGATGAAGTTTCTTTAGTGCATTAGTCTGATGTATTTTATGAAACAAAATTGTATATTTTTTTAATATTGCTTAGGTATGAAGGTAAAAGTTAGCGTTAACCTTGAAAAAGGCCTTTCTACGTCCATCAACTCATTTTCTACTTATATCAATTTGAATATAGCAATATTAAAAATTTTGGAAACGAGCTTCTCGGCTGTTCGGTCAGATCGATCGATTTGACAAGAAGTTCGTTTTAATGAGACGATATGGGATGACAGATCGTTGTCAAGGCGATGAACAAAAATATTTTTGGGCGTTTCTCGGATCTTGTCGCTCGAATGAATCACTATTACCGGCCAAGCAACGTTTTGCAAATTTGATAATTTTCAGATCCCAACATTTCTAACAATCGGTACCTAAAAACGAAACCTTCGCAATTTCCGCTGAAATTTTAGGAGTCGAATGGTAAAAAATGTAACAACTTGAAAAACGATAATTTGTGAAATGTATTTAGTGTTGCAAATCATACAATAGTCTCTTCTCAACGGATAAAAGCAGAAACAACATTTTGAAAAATCTTCAGTATTTCGCTCAGGAGAGATTAACAAAATATTTATTTGTTTATAATTAATAAAGTTGCCGTATCATGAACGTTTTGCAAATTTGATGCAGGATAGAGACTGAGTATATAATTACTCACTAAAGTTTGCAAAATGTTTTAAATTTTCGTGGAACAATGAGGGGAAAATTTTGCAAAAAATTCTTCTAAACAAATTGCCGACCCGATCACGTTATGCAAAATTTTATTTTATGTTCAACATATGAAAAAAAATATAAAATTTTTTTGAAGATCTTCGGAATTTTTTTTAATTGATTAGCTATTTCCACTAGTCTACTTTTCACGACATTGAAGTTTGCACAGATATGGACCTGAAACTTGTGTAAAATCTCACATTTTTCTTACTTTTGAGTTTTTGAATTTACATTTCGAAATAAAAATAAAATGATTTAATATATTTATGTGACAAATAAGTTGAAGAAAAGTGATAATTAAAATATTTTACATACATTCTAATTAATTTGAAAAAATCAACGAGTGACTCCTTTCTAACCCAAAAAGTCACTAAATGTGAATAATGTATATTTTTTAAATCAAAATTATACATTAAATTTCGATGAAGGTTGCTTGAACACGGGGTGGATTGGAAAGATTCTAATTTTTGACTATTTACCATAAGTGACATATCGTTGGAATCGCCGAAAAACATAGATTCCTAATATAATATTATTAAATTATTAATTGTAAAAATTAAAAAAAATCATGTTACGTATTTCACTCCTCATTAGTACAAAGGACCCCCCGCAGGTATGGGTCGGCGAAAGAGAGCTCAGAAGAGCAACCGGTGCGGTGTAGACTAGGTGATGAGGTGGGTGTACCTGAGCTATTGAAACTGGACATTATAAATAGTGCTACTAAACTAATATAATTCCGGAGTTCTCGAACAATAAAATTAATCTCTTTTCACTTTGGGTTCCAGTTAGGAAATTTTCGATCTAATTTATTACTCTAAAATTCGAAGCTTTTCAACTTTGAAGACCCATAAAATCAATTTAAATAACAAAATCATTATAAAAATTCATAGTCTTCTTATATTACTAGGTTCTTATAAACGTAATTTGTGTTTGTTTATTCAACTTCATTGTCATTCCAGATGTTGGACGATTGTCCAGTTATTCTGATTTTAAAGGCCTCGATTCATAATTTTTTCTATTTTTAATACATTCTCAAATTGATTATGGAGAGAAATATTTCAAAAAACAAAGCCCCAACAAAAACCTCTACCGTGCAAAAAATTTATCAACTTCAAAAGTATGAATTTGTCAAATAGAATTTGGTGAAAAATTTTAAGAAAAAATAATTATAATAAAATATATTTTGAAAGCATATACTTTGAAAAAAATGTCATTTCAGGTCTTTATTTATGAGCGTACATTTTCACTTTGAAGAATTTCAAAATGCAGTAATACTTGAACGACCTTTTATGTTTATTCCGAATTAAAAATGGTTTAATACGAAATGAAAAAGCCTGCATGTTTCAAATACATATCTACAGGCACACATCAAATATACGCTAAGCAACACATGACCTCATTGTTCAACCAATGCTTAGAAAAAAAAGTCGCATCGAGATATTTTCGAAAAGATTGCAATAGTATTGTCCATTTTCATTTCCGACAATTACTTCGTTTATAACAATTGCAGAACTATGAAAAATAATGTGATTGTTTGAAAATTGTTTAAACAAAGAACGAAAAAATACGGCATCTAGATATTTCGGAGACGAATCTAGAGGTGTTTTTCATTTCCCGATACGACTCTTAGTTTTTTAAAATAATTGCTAATGTATTAATATTTTTAATGCGAATTCTAAAAGGAAAATTATGCTCATATTTTTCACCAAAAGGAGCAAGTTCAGATAAAAAAATGAAATGTTAATCCTCATCGATACATTAAGTGCCAACATTATCGTCAAAAAAATTGAGTAGTTGCATTTTAAGCCAAAGAGTTGAATTTTCATGCCAAAAGGACGAACTTTGAACCAACAAGATTATTTTTAGCCAAAAAAGATGAATTTTCAACCATGTAAAATTACTTTTCTTCCATAGGAAATGAATTTTGAAGATTGAAATTGAAAGACAAATCAATTTACTACAAATAGTTGAAATTTTAATTCACAAAAATTAATTTTCAAAAAAAAAAGAAGAATTATCAACCAGTTGCATCCAATATAAAATGACAGTTTTTTGACAAAATAGTAGAATCCTCAAACAAAATGATGAATTCCGAACAAACAAGGTTAATGTTAAAGCCAAGAGAACAAATTTTCAAGAAACTACATGAATTTTCTACCAAATAGTTGAATCACAATTAGGGCTACAGTTTAATATGAGGGCTACATTTACAACCAAAAGTGCAATAAATATATCGACGCCTCCATTCAATATGAGTCTATGTGCTGACAGCGCCGTGTATGAGACTATGCGCTGTGTATAAGCATAGGGTATAGTCTCATACAGAGCGCTGTTAGCACATAGACTCATATTGAATGGAGGCGTCGATATTTTCAGATAAAAAAATTAAGTTAAGAAAAAGAATTTCCAACAAAATACTTACATTTGCGAAAAAAGTTTAATTTTCAGCAAAAAATATGATTTCTCAACATAAAAGTTAATTAACGGCCAGATAGCAGAATTTTTAACTGATAAAGAGATAAATTTCCAACCAAAAGTGGAATAATTAATATTGCAAATAAAAAAATAATTAAAAGAAAAATTAATTGTCAACCAAATAGTTACGTCATGAAATAAATTCATTACGACGAAATAGTTGAATTTTTAACTTATAAGCGATACATTTTCAACAAAAAGTGGAGTGAAACCTTTTAGATAAAAAATGTATTTTTCCACAAAAACAAAAGAATTTCTAAAAAAAATAGATATTTTGAAAGAAGTAGTTGAATTTTGAACGAAAAATGTCAATTCTCAACGAAAAAGTTAATTTATGACCAAATGATTGAATTTTTACCTAAAAAAGATATATTCTCAACCAAAAATGGAATAATTATATTTTCAGTTGAAGAAACATATTTTGAACGGAAAAAGCAAATTATCAACCAGTTAACTCCGATGGAAAATTACAAATTCTTGACAAAATAGTTGCATCCTCAAACAAAATGATGATTTTTTAACAAACACGAATAATGTTACATATAACAAAGAGAAGAATTTCCAAAAAAAAATTAATTGTCGACCGAAAAGTTGAATCATAAACTTGTGAGGGATACATTTTGAACCAAACGTGAAATAACTAAATTTTCAGTTAAAAAAATTATTAAAAAAAAAAGGATTTTCAACGAAATAGTTATATTTTCAAATGAATAGTTTAAGCATAAACCAAAATTATTAATTTTTAACAAAACAGTACCTTTATGACAAAATATTTGAATTTTCCAAATGCAATAAACGGAATTCTAACAAAATAGTCACATTTTCAAATTAATAGTTCAATTATCAATCAAAAACATGAACTTTTCAACAAACCATAAATTCTCAAGCTGTTAGCAGACATTTCTACAAAAAAAAGCCGAAAAGACGAATTCTTTACATAAGTGTTCATTTAAGACCAACTAAGTGAATTTCAATTTAAAACCATGTATGTTCAACCAAAAAATTCATTATTTACAATGTAGTTCAACTTTAAACCAAGTAGTTGATTTTTCTGCAAAAAATGTATTCCTAATGCAATATGCTGTTGACATATGTTGGATAGGTAGTATTTCAACCAAAAGAGATTTTAATTCGAAGACAAAAATAGTTGAATTAAACTAAAAAACGACCAATTTTGAACAGAACAGCTGAATCCTCAACCAAAACGGAATAATTTTCATCCAAGCAGTAACATTTTCAGTCAAGAAAATTAATTCTCAACCAGAAAAAAAGAACTTAAAATTTCAAGTGAAACAGATTGATTAAAAAAAAAAACAGTTAAAAAAATTTACTTTCACATTGGTATTCAGCGGCACCAAAAAGCTCTAGAATTTTAAAATTTGGAAATTTTAGAGCGAAATTTCTCTTCAGCTACCCTAAAAACGCATAAATACTAATTTTCATAAAATTTCAACCATTTAAAAGAATTTTCATTTGCGATATTATATCCTCCATTTTGAATTTTTGAAGTCTGATATCAAATTCGGACTCAGCGACCTGAAAAAATTACAAATACTCATTTGCATACAAATTCAACGATTTTCAAATTTTGGTATCAACCATTTTGAATTTTGGAATTCTGATACCAAATTTAAATTCAGCGGCCTCAAAAACATAAAGATACTATTTTTTATAAAGATTGAACCATTTTCAAGGTTTTATATTCACGATTGAATCTTACTATTTGACAGTTTTCAAATTTCGGCCGGCGAAAGGCACCTGCTGATTCACTGAGAGTAAATGCAGTGTTGCCAAATCACGGAGGTGGGAAGGTGTGCCTCTTACCTGTGATTGGATTTATATATGCTGGAGGTGAGAACGTACAGCTTGTATCTGCTAGTACGGCGACACTAGCGCCGGTGATATATACCCGAACTAGGTAGGCTATACTGCTGATAAAGGATGAACGTTGTCACCTCCGAACGTTTTTTCGCCAAATGCAATAAAAGTCCATCTAAAATGGATTTACATTGAAAAATAGGCAAAACGTTGTCACCTCCGTTTTCGGAGGTGACAACGTTATATATGAGGCGACAACGTCTAGTATATATATATTTTTGAGGT
>CAKNYM010041459.1:0-21657 GCA_932195095.1 Andricus curvator
ACAGAAACAATTGTCGAGAATATGAAGTTCCAGTATATGCGGCACTTCTCATTTTCGACAATTGACTCTATTTCTCTAGGAGCGTTTAACGGAGAGGTATTTGGGCTAATGCCATAAGAGTGACAGAGATGGCAATAAAGCACTCTTAGTGCCGCATTGTGCCTTTAGATGTAGGTCGTTCCCGCATGAGTTGGACAACTAGATAGTATGTGTCCTAGATGCTCGGGGTGTGCATGACACGCTCTGCAGCTATCATCGGGAATGTCTTGGCTCAAAATGTGGCGATGGTATGCTAGAGTGGAAATGACACCGTCTTGACATGCCAAAATGAAACCCTCCGTGCCCGACTTCAATCCGGGTGATCTAAGGAAAGCAAATGTTAGCTCATACAAAATCGACTGATCATCCACATTTCTGTGGAAGATGCCGTGCATCCTCTTGTCGAGGAGCTGTTCGTGGAAGTTTTTCTCATGTGCTTTCTTAATCCGGGCCATCAGGAGTGAGTATTCAAGATGGATCAGATTTGATGCATTTTGCTCACCCCTAATATTGAAGTCAAGGCCGAGTGTTTCAGCAGCCTCCTCCGCTGCTTTGTACAGAAACGCCCCTTTTCCCACTTCATCGTGTTTCCTGACCATTTTAAAAAGAGGGTCTTGTCCATTTGCAACTATATGTGCTGTACCCAGAATGAGTCTGTTGTGAAGATATTCAAGATTCAGTATTCCGCGACCACCTAGGCGGCGTGAGATGTAAATTCGCGGAACAGAAGACTTAAGGTGCATGCTCTTGTTCATGAGCAAAACCTTTCACGTCCCGATATCAAGGGATCTGAGCTCGTCCTTCGTCCATGGAACCACTCCAAATGAATAGAGTACTACCGGGACGGCAAGCATGTTCGTTGCAGGTACTTTGTTTCTCGCCGACAGTTCGGAAGACCAAATCTGCCAGATGAGACGTTTGTGTCTGCATCGTAGAGTATCCTTTATAGATGTCACGTCCTGAATGCGGCTCTGTGGCACGCCCAGGTATGTATAGGTCTCTTCAGCGCAAAGGTGTCGTGTAGCGCTTCTGTCAACGAGCTCAGGATCTTCGGGGATGCCATTAAGTTTTCCTTTCTTCAAATTAACCTTGGCGCATTTCTCTAACACGAACTCCATTCCAATCTCTTGAGTGTACTCTTTGACAATTTTTAGAGCTAGATGTTGTTTCTCTTGATTCCTAGCATAGATCTTAAGATCATCCATGTAAAATACATGAGTGACCTTATGCTTTCGGTTTTCAGGTTTGCCGCAGAGATACCCTTCGGAATGACGAAGTGCGAGAGATAGTGGCAATAATGTGAGGGAAAAGAGGAGAAGGCTCATGGTGTCGCCGTGAAACAAACCTCTCTGAAAGGTGATACTGTTATTGATCAAAGGATGTTTTCCAGATGAGATAGTAAATCTGGTTTTCAAAAATGGCATTAATGTCTCTATGCACCTCACAATGTGTGGATGAACCTTTAGGCTTTCCAACAGACAGATGATAAGTCTATGGGAGGTTGAATCGAAAGCTTTCCGGTAATCAATCCAGGCCATCGATAGTAATCGCTGAAAGGATGCTGCGTCTTTACAGACACATCTATCGATGAGCAAGTTCTCCCGACATCCTGCTACGCCTTTCTTTGAGCCACGTTGTTCATACATCTCTCGCCACACAGGTCCAATTGTCCGAACAATCCTATTATTTAGGATAGCTGTAAAGAAAATATACAGTGTGTTCAGACAAGTTATTGGTCTGTAATTCTTAGGGTCGGCTACGTTGCCCGTCTTCGGCAGGAGCACTGTGCGCCCTTCCACCAACCACCCCGGAATAGGATCTTCCGATTTTAAATATGAGGTGAAAATTCGGGCCAGATGCTGGTGGGTTGAAGGAAACTTCTTCCACCGGAAGGTCTTGATACCATCTGCTCCCGGAGCGGAATAGTTCTTCATGCCTGTTAATACGTTTTTCACCTCCTCAGTAGTGATAGGTGGGCTATGACCTCCTCTGGTTTGGGCGGATGGTCGACAGTAACTGGAGGGTTACTGTCGACTGTCGGAGCGTTAGATAGTACTCGTATTCTGTCAACAATATGCTGCCTGATGGTCAGTAGCTTTGACTTGTTGATTGTGTGATGACGGATCCGCAGTTCGCGCGCGAACTGTCGAACCTTGGCAGTGAAAGTCCTGCCAGGTGTTATGTAGTCAATCACACACTAAATGCGGGACACGTACTGTCTTGCTCAGCCTATCTTTGTGCTAAGTTGATGCATTCTTCTTTTGGTCTTATGATCAACCGTTGGTGTTTTTTTACGGTTTGCATCTGCCAAAGTTCTCGCTGCATTGTATACACTACAATTGATATTCCAGAGGTCGGATTCTTCGGAAAAATCTCCACGAAGCTCATTATCCAGTTCAGTCAGATCTTTGGGCTTGAGAGAAACCTGAATGTTGATGTTTCTCCGGGTCTTGAAGCATCTTTCTTCCTCTATTGGATGCCTGTTCGAGGTTGGTCTCAGTGTCGCCTCTCTTTCTCTGTTGCCGGCGTGTCCTGGCTTCGGTTGTGTAGGCGCTTCGCTTATATAACCCCTTTTCCGGAGGTCTTCGGCACGGTTTCGCAGACGTTTTTGCAAAAAATCCGAGAGCTCTGGGTGTTTCTCGCACCACAGAGCATGCAGTCGCGCCATGAAATTTTTTCGTTCAGGGGCCATACTGGTATCATAGCACTCCAGCAGGTCGTCCCTGAGTCGATCCGTCCAGTTAAAAGTAATGAGATTCTGCCGGTCAATTGCATTGACTCCGTCTTGATTGACTCCCCCAACTCTAGGGTAGTCGGCATTGTTGTCGGACCCATTGTCGGGAGCCCTGCGCGTTCGATTGTTTTGAACCGCACTTCCTACAACTATTTTTGGTGTTGTCATTGTTGTTCCCACGAGCAGCTAGGGAAAAGGGTTCGTCCATCCTTGTAGAGCCCCGCGTGCAAGGATAAGGCTAATACTCTGAGAGGTCGTCCGGTATCCCAGAGTCACCGTTTAGGTTTAGCCTTCGCTTAGGAGTTTTTCCTTCGGGACCATCCCTGGACAATTGTCTGCGACTGCTTATTAATTATTGTAACCATATTCAGCAGAAACCCTTGGTACAGGAACCCTCTATACGCAACCCGAGGACGCGTTCGGTGGCTTTGTCATAGGCCCTTCGGTTCATTATGTCTGTGCGTATATTCTCTTTGAGCCATTACGCGACAATTATTAATAATTTGCTCGATGTATTCGATGGTATCTGCACATAATCGGCACCGGCCAAACAAGTCTTGATGTAACACGTGTTTGCGATAATTCCTGGTGCTGACAACCAAATATTGATTGCCTCACTATCCATTTCATGTTGATCTAACGTTTTAGGATGCTTACCGTGGATTACTTACATCGCGCTTGCTGTTAAAATAGTTTCGAAACTGTATTGATATCTGAACTGCCCCTACCCCTTTTAGTCGTGGTAGAACTACCCTTTCAATTGCCGAATAACTGTGATGCATTTGATGCTTCGCCATTTTTACGCAGATGGTTTTTTTTAACCTTTCAAGGTCAGTGTTCGACCATTTGATGAGCCCAACGGAGTATGTGAGGACAGGGATGACATAGGTGTTGATTGCCCTGATCTTGTATGCCGAGTTTAGAGAACTCTTCAAAACCAATCTGAGTCTTGTAGTGAGAAGTCGTTAGGCCTTTCTGAACTTCTGTATGCTGAATATCCTTTGTTTCGAAAATACGCAGGTATTTATATTGCCATTGCTTTGATTCAATTCTTGTACTCGTTCTCTAGCTCTGCGGTCCCTAATTCTCCTCTGGTTAAATGCACTATTCTGAATTTATCTAGTCCGAACTTCACGTGGATATCATTGGAAAACTGCTTCGTGACATCAATCACTTGCTGCAGTTTCTGGTCTGCACTAGCGTATAGCTTTATGTCATCCATGTATACAAGATGGGCCCCTTGATGACCATCCTCATTGTTACGGCGTAACTTATAGATTTCTCCGATTAAGATGTACCAGTCGACAGGATTTGTAGGTGTTTACGGGCCTTCAGTTATTCATTATCCAAGTCACGTTTCATGAGACTACAGAATTTCTAAATTGCTTCTTTACAACTGCAACTGTTATTACTCCAGAATAAACTCTTGTTACTAGTTATTTCTGTGCATTAAATTTATTCTGCCTTGTCGATAAAACATTATTTTTAGGTATTCTGAACCCATGCGACATGCTATTTAATATTTTGCTCAATTGTTTTTAACGCAAAACAGATCCATAATGCTCTGAAGGAGTCGCCTTGAAAAATACTCGTCGTAATGCGTATTGATGTAGATACTTGCTTGTAGTCAATGTATGCCATGTCCAAGTTTCTTTGGTTTAAGAGCTTGCGTCATGGCAACAACGTCTATGGTGAATCGATCTTTACTACCCCGCGAGTTTTTACAATATCCTTGTGTTCTTCTGTTAGGATGTGATTCTCGTCGCAGTGAGAATATACCTCATCAGCAATGATGGCTGTAAGGCATTTATAAATTGTTAAAAGACAGGATATCGGTCGAAATTAAAATCTATTTTTAGCATCTGGATTTTTAGGCAATATATACTTAGTACCTTGGAGCATAAAACCTGGCATCAGATTTGGCTGTTAGATGATCTTCTGAAAACACCTTGCCAACGCAGGGAGCACACTCGTCAGGTACTCGTACCAGAAATTGGGCACCATTTTCGGACCTAGAGCTGTCCAGTTACTTGACCTTTTCAAACCTCCTGAAACATCTAAATTGTTTCTGTTAGAAATTCCCCAAACAGCCGACCAGTAGTTAGTCATGTCTTCCAATTGAGGCTTGTCTTACCATGTCTTACTGGTTATATTGCTTTACACACAGTTCACGGTAGAACCTTATTTATCTGCCTGAAAGGTTCCATTTTACTGCCTTCTTGCACTGCTTTTCTTGTACCGACGTAGTCTAGCAGTACTCAAGGAAAAGGTGAGTTCAAACCTGGCCGTGGTGAGGAGGCCTAAGAACTCCCGTGGGTAGTGACTACCTGGAAGCAAATATCAAGTGTCTCTCGACTCTGAAAACAGTTCCGAAAGATCAGAAGTTAACTACCGTGTCGAAGGCTGCATTTTACCAGGATATGGTGACTCATATGGTTTCCTGAAGTACCGGGCAACCTCCCAGTATAAACTGCATTATTTCGACCATCAGAGCTCGGTGGGGAAGGACCCTTCAGGTTTCTAGCTGCACATGGGAACAAAATGAATTTCAAAAGCCCAACATAACAAAAAGAAACAAATAGAGGGGTGTCTTCATTGACCTCCTGCATGAATACTTCTTCTCTCGAAGAGATGGAAAACAACGAAGGGGTTAAATCACCTTAGAATCAACAAGGGGCCTGTACGGTTTCTAGCACCTCTTGTGTTACGGCTGGGAATGGGACTTTGATTAGTTTCATGAACGAGGCTAAAGCTACTGAGCATGTTGGGTCCAAAAAACGCCCTGGGAAAAAGAAATATAGCAGTGCTACTAGAAGCAGGTACCATCGCTAGCAACCTTTGTTGCAAAGAGAAACAACCCCTCAACCAGGGAACCCTGGTTGGGATGACCACTGATTCCGCAAATCATCATAGAAAGCGATCATTATACCAAAGCAGGGGAGAGACTCCTACTATGAAGCCAAATCATTCAGACCAATTAGCCTAACTTCTTTCATGTTGCAGATATTAGAAAAGTTAGTCGATTTTCATATAAAGAAGGAAATACTACCAAATAAACCCCGTCTTCCTAATCAGTTTGCCTCACAGAAAAGAAAATCCACTATTGACGCACTTTATGCATTCACTTCCCGCATTCAAAAAGCAGGACGAATAGGGGATGTAGCGATAGCAGCGTTTCTGGACATACAGGGTGCCTTCAGTAACACCGCTACGAAATCTAAATTCAATTCTGCTGAGGCAGATGGTGTAGGTAAGATTATTAATAGGTGCATCACGTCCATTCTATGCGGCAGGATTGTCCAGTCTTCGCTCTACATTTGCAATGTGAGAGCGAAGATAAAAAGGGGCTGTCCGCCGGGAGGAGTTTTATCCTCCACCCTGTGATCTCTCGTCATTGACAATAATCTGATTCGTCGATTGAAATAATCAGGCTTTTATACACAACGATATTGAGAAGACCTTGTTATAGTGGAAACAGGAAAATACGAGGAAACTTCAGTCGAACTCATGCAAAATACTCTGAACATTGTCGAGGACTTTTTAAGCAACGACTAGAGCAGGGGTCTTCAAAGGAAGATCCTGTATCTACTAGCGATCCCGGGCCAATAGGTCGGATCTACTTAGCTTTGACACAGAACTGTCAAGACGAATCCCCATCCTTTACCTGACTAGAAGTGCCTCAAAGAGTTGCTTCTCACTCAGCAGAAAAAAATGTGGCACTCGAGGTTTAGGTTTTTACGAACCAAACTCTTCCAACTAATATTTTCTTTCAAGGGATCATACATTTTCTCTCAGTTTCGCATCGAAAAAATTGATAGATCCTGAAAATGGCCAGTCGATCATGGGTCAGGCTGCAACTGTGGATTGTGAAGACCCCTGGACTAGAGCCTATCTGTTCACCCAGATGAAACTGTATTATTGGTTTTTACGACACGGAGGAGACTACCCGACCTCGTGAACCCTAAACTTTATGCCAAGAAGGTGGACTTCTCCGCATCAGCTGAGTATTTAGCAGTCATCTTTGAACCTATAATAACCTTGAAACTGCATGTTGATGCGGTAATAAAAAAGGCAAGAGCAGCCTTTTGGGCTTGCAGAGGCGCATTTGGAAAAACCTGGGGACTTAAACTCAAGGTAGTTTACTGGTTGTATACGCCAAAAGCCATACCACGCTGAAAAAACCAGTTCTCGTCAGATCACTGAAGTTAAGCAGCGTTGGGCGCGGTTAGTACTTGGATGGGTGACCATTCGAGAAAACTGAGTGCTGTTGGCACATCGTGGGTGTGGTGAGCCCACACTTGTAGTTATTTACTACAAGAAACTAACCTAGAAACACTACTCGAATCGGGTAGTGTCACGCCTACCCTGAAAGGGAAATGGCTTAATGGTATATATATATATATATATACGGCAATCATTAGACCAATTATAACTGATGCCTCATTGATCTAGAAATATGTTGAAAGAATACTCGTTCGTGAAGCCCTTCAAGGTGATCTTCCCGAAAAGAGAGGGCTGGAATGATGAACAGTGAAGAAGCAATGTATTTACAACGGGAGAACTTTAATGGCATACAGACGGCTCTAAAGACTCCCTTGGCTCTGGAGCTGGAGTACTTGGGATGAAAGCTGGTGTGGAGATAACAAGCGCATTGGACGAATTCCCTACTGTATTTTAAACTGATATAGTGGCTATTAAGACATTCCTAGAGGAGATTCGTAAACGTGGGTTTGTTAACTACCACATTTACATATGCTCCGATAGTCAAGCTGCTTTAAGGGCTTTCCAATCGGGCGAGTTTATATTCAGACTTGTCTAGAGTTGCCTACAGGAGCGTCTTGAAGTGTCCAATAAAAACTGGGTGAACTTGATCTGGGTTTCTGGACGTGAGAACATTGAAGGTAACGAAAAAGAAGATATGCTTGCAAAAAGTTAGACTACAGAAGCCTTTAACGGACCTGAACCATACTGCGGAGCTTCGTATGCTTCGTCTCAGCATGCCATTGAAGAGTGGCTCTTGGAGGAACACGCATGGTATTGGAAGATGGCTACAGGTATGACACATTCTGTAAAGTTTATCAAAGAACTATGCCTAGGAAAGTCTGAAAAACTCCAGAACACGGAAAGAAAGCAGGTGTAAATAGTGGTTGAAATACTCACGACCCACTGCCGCTTAAAGAGGCACCTGACTAACATGAATATCGACAGCGACCCTCGATGTCGAAAGTGAACCATTTTAGAAATCGTTTCTCTGAACCAGATTATTTCGTAGACACCCCCTATACGGCAGTAAATGCCTATATGGCGGTAATCGGCGTCATCAGAGAAAATTAGATTCAAGGGTACAGTACAATAGGTTACATTAGTTAACGTCAGTGCTATGGGACTTCGATGAACATGCCTAGTTGCAAAAATAATAATAATCTTAACAGGGATATGGCCACAATGCAACGAAATTTGCGGTTACATCACCAGTATCGCGCAGTGCCATCCACAATGTGCCTCGCTCAAGTCGAGGTCATGGTTTATTTGGGAGTGGCAATATGACCGAACCGAGGCGATGGCTAGGCAATGGCCCCGGAGAAACGTGAGAATATCTTTTTCAACGGTCGAACCAACTCAAAAGGGACATCCTCACCTGTTGACAAGGAAGCTCACCGGCGCGAAGAGGCAACGTGCTGAATTTACATGAACTTTCCGTCAATATGCAACCGGAATATGCTCATACAACGCCTTAGTATTTAAGAGATCAGGCATCCTTTCTACGCCGAAAGGGATATGAAGCTTTTCATCAACAAGAAAAAGAGCATCATCCTCCAGCAAGTATACAACGTGTTCCACTTCTGCAGATAGCCGAAAATGCCAACATGAGAACTAGGAGATCAAAAATCCACCAAAAAGTTTTTCTCAGGATGGACAAATTAGCTGAAGCTAATACTGCTCCTTCCGATTTGCTCCCCGAAGATGTTGATCTCTGGACTCTGAGCTGTGTAGTTTACGAGAAGGCGGTCTCCCTGCTTAGCGACAATGGAAGTAATCATACTTCAGTACGTTTGAGTAAAACTTTCAAGCGTATTGCACAGCTTTAGTTTAAAATTGAAATGGCGAGACGGCATGCATCAACTGTACAGTGGATGATTTTGTTAAATTCAACGTTTGCAACGTCCAGAGGAGAAGTGTTCACCAATTACTGCTGAAGAAGTGCCGAAAGTTATGGGCTCGTATATTTACTATTTTCTTAAACGGAGAACAACCCATCCTGCAGTGGTTAGTGGATGGACGCACGGTACTGATCCCTGAGACCGGAGATTTTTCTAGTCCAAAAAACTACAGGCCCATAGCTTGTTTACACACCAGATACAAGCTGGCATCCCCAAAGGGAGGATATTAATATCTATCGGGCCGGTATAAAGTGAAACAGTGGAACGACGTGAATTCAAGAGAGGGCTGGCAGGTTGCATGGAGAACCTGTTAATAAACAGGTGTATCACACAGGACTGATCAGATGTCGACGACATCTGTTCATGGCTTGGATTGAGTACTGTCAGTCATTAGATAAAACGAAACATGAGCTGGTTATCAAGCTTCTTCAGTGCCAGTAGGCACATCAAAAACTAGTGAGATGCATATAAGAGCTCATGCTCCTATAGCGGACAAGATTTATCGTAACATCTGACAAAAGACAGGTGACTACCAGCTGTGTCACCTATAACAGAGGGGTCTTCCAAGGAGACTATCTTAGTCCAATACTTTTCTGCATCTCCCTCTTACCTCTACCTATCGTGCTCCAAGGAAATAGCTCTGGATACCTATATGGCCCGCTGAATGGAAGAGAATAGGTACTCTAAGCATATTGACATGAGCTTTGGACTGGACAAGTTCCTGCGTCCACATGCTCAAAAAATCTAAGAACCACATCATCGCGTGATAATCAGGATGTTCAACTCATAGGTGAAAATACAATTGAACGTCTTGGTAATGTAGAGACATATGCATATATTGGAACACCGCAAGCGGAAACCCGAGATGTGCGTGTAGTAAAAACAGCCCTTCAAGAAAGGTATTGCCAAATTTTCAGAAAAATGTGGGCTTTCGAATTATCTGGGACGAATAAGATCCAGGCGACTCTACACGTTTGGTGCAGTAAAATGGAACGTCGATAAGTTGAAGCAACTTGGCCGAAGCAGACGCAATATGATGACAATCCATCGAAATCATCAGCCTAGACCTTCCGTACCTAGAATATACCTCCCTCGAGATAAAGGGGATAGAGGTTTGCTGAGCTAGCAGTGTCTTCATCAAAGAATGGTTCGTTCTGAATAGCACAGATTCTCTTATGCGACTAGTACATCAACATGAAGTCGTCATTTCTGCCGCGTTTGTATACCGTGCCACAGATAGGGCCGTAGAGGAGAGCTTGGTCTCCCATTTGATTTCAGCGACACTACACATTTCCTAGATTGACTAACGCCTTTCTGCTCTAAAGTTATATACAGCAAGCAGAACATTCGCTTCTGCTAAGAAAACATGCTGACAGGCTCTTTCATGGTAAGTTCTACGGCATTATACGTAGAGAAGAGCTATCGGTGGGTCTGTCCAACATGTTTCTCAAGTCTGCTAGATTGTGATCGGAGTCTGAGATATTTCTTTTTGCCTGTCAGGACGGCGTTATAGACACATAGCCAGAAACATCTCAGAAGCATCTCAATGGATGCTCGAAGTATTTGCGCTGCGGGTTCATAGAGACACAATGTAGCTATAAAGGGGTTGTATTTCCATGTTCGGCACTTCTATGGTGTTGATGTAATGCCCTTTTTGCATACGCCCAGAAGGAACTGGAGTCCGTTGTGAAGAATGACTAGTGTGAGATCTACTGGAATTTCTACATCTTCACCATTCAACGTATTGGTGCTACAAAGCCTGATATTGTCCTCCAAGATTTAAAGACGAAAATCATTTACGCAATTGAATTAGCGGCACTAGCCGATCGTATTATCATGGCTAAGGAGGAAAAGAAACGGGCTAAATATCAAGCACTTCTTTTAGAACTTAGTAGGATTGCCAGGGTTAGGCTCAGTCCATCGCGAACCAGATGCAAAAGGCTGTTCTTCTGGGATCACTTCATCTGGCCCGTCAACACTGTTCCTCGTAAAATTATAAAAGATTGGTGGCTCTAAAAAAGTATTCAGAGGTGAAAGCTTCACCTTCAACTGTCGCGTCTGCGGTGTAAGGTCATCCAAGACTGAAGACCGGACTCCAAGGAACAGTGTTGTACCATGTCATCTCACGTAAATTTCCCACTATTGATTACCTTCTGGGATTATTAATAATGTGTTCGATCGATTCATTAGTATCAAGATATAACCGGCACCGGTCGAACAGGCCTTGATGTAACAAGTTTTTGCGATAGTTCCTGGTGCTGACAACCTTGTCCTGAATCACAATCACAAATCCTCTCGTTTCTGGAATCAAGACGCCCTTTTTCAGTGAAATATTGGATGTCTCACAATCCATTTGATGATCATCTAATGTTTTGGGGTGCTCGCCGAGGATAGCTTTTTGTCTCCATTGCGTTTTTAACTTCTTTATGGCTTCTGCCCTGATACTTCTGCCCCATACAGATGGTGTTGTAAAGCGCAACAACTTGCTTGCTGTCAAAATAGTCTCGCAACTGTATAACTTGTGGCTTACACAGTTTTTTTTACATCTGCAATGCTCCTGACCCCTATATGCCGTGGTAGAGCTACGCTTCCAATCGCCGAATTAAGGATGGTTCTGTTTAAACATTCAAGGTCGGCTTCGATCATTTCTTGAGCCCAAAGGAGTACGTGAGGATAGAAATTGCATAGGTGTCAATCGCCGTGTTCGTTCTCTAGCTTTATGGACCCTAATTCTCCTCTGGTTAAATTCACTGTTCTGCATTTATCTGGTCCAAACTACATGTGGATGTCGTTGAAAAACTCATGTGACATGCTATTTAGTATTTTGCTCAATTGTTTCAACGCTAACCCGAACCATAGTGCATTGTATATTTTATGGCTTCATGTATGTATGTGTTGATCTGGTTAACATTAGTTTTGCATGATCCAAATACTTCATTCTTCTACGCCAAAGCATCATTGCACGACTTGAAAAGTCGATGATGCGTCGACAGATTTTATAATTTCTTAAGAGTTCAAGAAAATAGTCATGCGGTACGGAATGTAGCTTTTGCTTGTAGTCAATGTATGAGATGTGCAAGTTTCTCCGTTGTTTACGAGCTTTTGTCATGGCAACAGCATCTATGGTGACTAGATCTTCAATGTCCCGTGAGTTCTTACAACATCCTTTTTCTCCTTCTGTACGGATGTCATTCTCGTCGCAGTGAGAATATACCTTATCTGCAATAATAACTGTAAGGCATTTATAAATTGTTTGAAGACAGGCTATCCGTTAAATGTTGATGGATTTCGACCATTTGGCTTTTTAGGCAACACATACGTAGTACCCTTTAGCATAAAGTCTGGCATCCGGTCTCGGTGTTCGGTGATCTTCTGAAAACACCTTGCAAAAGCAAGATGTACACTCGTCAGGTACTTTTACTTGTTCACATCTTCCAGTGGGAGTTCATCAATTGGAAGCTGCTGTTCCACTTCCATTTTAATTGCAGCTATTTCAACGGCCGAAAAAAATTTGTTTACATATATTGATCGTTTGAACTCAGCTAGATTCTGCCCATTTATTCTTGTAGGTAGCACTAGGTACTTAAATAAGAAGAGTCGATGGTTTCCTCTCCTCACACTTTTTCCACTTTTCTCTGCAAGAAAATAAAGGCAAATAACAACTCTGTTCATATGGTATGTCCATTTTAATCGCCTTCTCGGTGATTGATCCTCTGCTTCTGCCTCTGGTTGAGTTCGGCCATCTGCCTCTGTAGGATGTGGTAGGATTGGATCATCATCAGGTTGAGCAAAAACATCAATTGCCGCTATATGATCCTGTGATGCGGCTTTCTCTAACTTCGTCCTGAAATTGTATCCCTTTTCGCTTTTGTTTTTATACTTCGCACTTTAATAATAGAGACGCACCAATTTCTCTTTCATTGTAGTATCCCACTTGATGCTCTGCCACGATATTTTTTTTGACGTGGTTGACTGCACGCCATAAAGCCAGATTCCTTTCCGGGAAACCATGGCTCGCTCAGTTCTATCCTCCTTATACTTCCGGGGATCAAAGATTTCATATAAGAAACGTGATAAAGGGAAGTGTACGGGGACTTTTAAGTGTGATGGCGTATAGATTTTTGGATTAATCTGGAATTCCCGTTTCGCTTATTTAAATAACACGTTTGCGTCGCAACACTGCTTCGACTGGGATCCGAACTCAGGTCTTCGGATTGCCGGTCTGATGCTCTCACCTATGAAGCTACAGAGAGACAAGATTCTTTTTTTCACAACTCGATCAGTTAAATCCAACGCAATTCTTATACTTGCAAGATTCTTATTTTCTGGCATAAGATTATATATATATATATATATTTTTTTTTTTTTTGTTTTGTTGATGTTATGGATTTGACCAGACAAATACTTAAATAATTTGATGTTACTTCTTTTTGTTTACTAGCCTAATATCAATATTTTACGAATATTGATTTTATTCCTAAGCTGTGAAAAATAGTTATTTGTGATACAAGTGCGCAAAATAGATGATTGTGTGCGAGTGTGAATTTTGCAGCATAAGCCGAAGGCTCGAAGCATGAGTCGGTGGTTAGCGCATGAGCGAAGCGAGTGCGAAAACGTAGACGAGTGTTTCGAGCCGCAGGCGAATGATGCAATCACACGAGTTACCAATCACCTATGCGCACGTGTATCACACGCTATTTTTTGCAACGACCGTCCGAAAAAGTTGTTAGGAGGAGGTAACGAAAAATACTAATTTTATATTGCATAGAGTGGAGTAAAGAAATTTTTTTGAAAAAAAAACTTTAAAAAAAAATGTTCGAAAAAAATTTTTTTTAAATGTTTGAAAAAAAATGTGCTGAAAAAAAAATTTTGTGGAAAAAAATGTTGGAAAAAAATTTCGTGAAAAAAAATGTGGAAAAAAAATTTGGTGACAAAAAATTTTTGAAAAAAAAAATTGTGAAAAAAAAAATTTGGATACAAAAAAATTTGTTGGGAAAAAAAATTATTTAAAAAAAATGTTGGCGTTTAGGCTCTTTTGCCGGGGGGGGGGGGGGTACGAAACCCTAAAAACAAAACTCCAATGATTAAAACATTTGTTCAAGTTAAATCTAAATTTATTTCAAGAAGATACCAACACCAGTGTTTAAAGTTACCTATGCTAGTGTCTAAAGTACCTCATCTCGAAAGTGCGTATGCGCAACTTTTTCACCAGGGCCTAAAGTAAGCCATCTTCAAACTGCGCATGCGCGAAAATTATTCGCACACAGTCTGCTCAAATAAGGTCCTTCAGGCACAATTCAGAAGCATGAAAACGTCAACTTTAGAGGTGGGTGTTGCAAAAATGACTTTCTAGCTCCGCTGGGAACCGAACCCAGATCTTTAGATTGCTAGGCTGATGCTCTTACCCATTAAACTACTGAGAGATACGGCAAGCCGTTTTACTTTTTAAAAGTCTCAAGAAAATGTGACAGTTTAAAAAATGGAACAAAAATGAATTTTCATCATGATTGAACATAATAATACTGGACCGCATTAAAATTATTTCTATTATTTCAATTTGTTATATATTGTTACCCCTACAGTAAATTTCTATTGTGCTCTGACATCATTTTAACTTGTTGCATTACCATTATGTTGACGCTATAATTTTAAATCGTTATATATTATTAATACTATGGTTCATTTTTATTATGCTTTGACATAATTTTAACTCGTTGCTTTTTCATTATGTCAATGCGATCATTTTAATTCCCTTAGTCTCGGCGAGGACTTACATATGTCACTATAATATAGTAAATTAGTTACTGAATTGTGCATGATGATGGACTTTAAATTTTTTTCATCCTTGTTAAATAAATTCCTAAAAATTATAAACAATATAATTGTTTAAAAAATGACTTTAAAAAAAATGGAAAAAAGCTGTTTTTAGTTTTTCGCTAGGTCTATTACTTGATTTTTAATTCAAGCTACAAATTTCAAATGTATATGCATAGCTAACTTCTGTGTCGTACTTTTTTGTTAGTTTTGTTAAAGCTATGTAACAGAAATTCTGAGAGAAATCGAAAAAGGTGACTTTTGAAGACAACAGATATTGAAGAAAAAATGTTGGTGGTTTTTTCGAATTTTAGGTTTTTTGTTACTTCTGTTACAAGCTATGTAAGAGAAATTCTGTTAATTTTGTTACAATTGATGTAACGAAAACGCAACGAGAAATCATCAGGCATGACTTTTGTTGTTAAAAAAGGTGTATCGTTATTTTAATCTTGCTAATAAATTCTCAAGAAAGCAATTTTTCTGGGTTTCTCGAATTTTCAGTTTTTATTTCTTATGATTGTTGAAGGCTATGTAACAGAAATTTTGAGAGGATCCGAAAAGAGTGATTTTTTTGTTATAAAATGTGTTTTGCTATTTAGATCTTGGAAAAGAATTTTCCAAGAAGAAATGCCAGGTTTCGTAAATGTTCAGTTTTTTTGGGTGACTTTGGTTGTTAGAAAAAGGTGTTGTGTTATTTTAACCTTGCCAACAAATTTTCAAAAAAGAAATTTTGCTGGGTTTCTGGAACTTTCAGTTTTTTTATTACTTCTGTTAAAAGCTATGTAAAAGAATGTCTACGAGAAGTCGAGAAGAATGACTTTTGTTGTTAGAAAATAAGTTTTGTTATTTAAATATTTGTAACGAACTTTCCAGAAAGAAATGTTGCTAGGTTTCTTAAATCTATAGTTATTTATTATTTTTGTTACAAGTTATGTAACAAAAATTCTTAGAGGAAGCGAAAAGGGTGACTTTTATTGTTAGAAAAGGTATTGTGTATAATAATTTAGGTAACAGAAACTCTGCGAGCAATCGAAAAGAGGAACTTTTTTTGTTCGTAAAAGTTTTATAATATGTTAAGCTTGCTTGCAAATTTTCCAGAAAGCAAGTTTGCTGGGTTTCGAGAATGTTCAGGTTTTTGTTAGTTTTGTTACATGTTATGTCACAGAAATTCTTAGTGGAATCGAGAAGGCCAACTTTTCGTGTTAGAAAATATGGTTTTTAAATGTTGGTAACAAATTTCAAATAAAGAAGATTTTATTAGTTTTGCAAGTGTTGAATTTTTTTTTTAGTTTTGTTACAAAGTGTGTAACAGAAATTCTGAGAGGAATCGAAGGGGGTGACTTTTGTTATTAGAAAAGGTTTTGTGTTAAAAAAATAGTGTAAAAATGGTGTAAGAAATTGCTAAACAAAATTAACACGCAGGAATTTTTGTGGTTTCCTCGAGTTTTTAGTTTTTTGTTACTTTTGTTACAAGTTAAGTAACAGAAATTCTTGGAGGATTCGAAAAGAATAACTTTTGTTGTTACAAAATGTGTCTTGTTTTTTAAATCTTGGTAACTGTACAGTTTGTATCGGTCTTGAAAATGAATTTATTATTTGGAAACTACATTCGAGTCGACTGCTTGACTTCAACTGACATACACCTCACCTCTCTTACTTGAACGTACACACACATATAAACATTTCCATATTCGTCGAATTAGTCATGTACATACATTCCAACTCCTCCCTCTTTAAAGGCCGAATCTAACATCTCAAGCTTTATTATTATTCTTTTTTTTGTTTGCAATCTCGCTGAACGTCTTAATACAGCTGGTTGATTTGATACATCGCTTTTTTTAATGTTTCTTTTTATACACAGATCGTTGATGTCACGTTTTACAATTTGATTTACATGTCTTTTACCTGTACCACCATCCGGCCATTTAACAATGTATGTAACAGGTCCTGATCTTTTTAATATTGTTGCTTCCAACCATTTTGGAGTGTCTTTATAAAAGCTTTTCGCCCAAACGTTTTCGTTTACAGAAAACTCAGTTATTCTCTTCCCCGCTTTGTTTTCGATTTGTTTGTTTTGACTTGTAATCACTTTATCCTCAATGTCTGGAAGTAACAATGTAAACCTGTTTCGTAACTCTCTGCCTAACATGAGTTTTGCTGGGCTTTCCCCTGTCGCACAATGTTTCGTAGTTTTTACTAAATTTTCAGCTTCGCCATTTGACGCAGGGTGTTTAACAGACGAGAATGTGTGTTTAAGGCCTAGTTTTTTATGAATGATGCAAATTCAAAACTTGAATATTGGGTACCATTACCAGTTACCAAAATCTTTGGCAATCCAAACCTCGCGAACACATGTCGAAAGTTTTTAATTAAGACATTTAAGCTTACGCTTTTAATTTCAAAAATTTCAGGTGATTTTGATTTTGCATCTACGATTAACAAAAAGTTTTTTCCATCAATTAGGCTAATTAAATCTGAATTTATTCGTTCCCATGGATTAGAAGGCCAATTCCATGGTGTTAACATGCTTGTAGGTGGATTGTCTCTTTCTCTAGCACATTCATTACAAGCTTTGGCTACCTGTTCTATTTCTGCGTCAATGTTTGGCCAACAAAAAAATGACCTTGCGATTGATTCCATTTTGACAACTCCCATATGCGAAGAGTGTAGAAATTGTAAAATAGTATTTTTTAATTTATTTGGTATGAGAACTCTATATCCCCACATTAAACATTGTTGCTCAATTGTTAGTTCATTTTTTCGGTTAGCATATACTTTAAAGTTTTCAATTTTTTCATTTTCTTTCGGCCAACCATTTTTTACGTGAATGCTAATTTGACTCAATATCGGATCTTTCCGAGTTTGTCGAGACACAGTTTTCCAATCTATGCATTTATTTGTACTTTCTTCAATGTAATTTAGATAAGAATATTCAACATTATTCACTGAAACTGAATTGTCAGAAATAGGTGACCGTGATAAACCGCCAGCAAAATTTTACTGCTGATTTGATGTAACGAATTTTAAAATTGAATGCATTTAAGAAATATGCGTATTGTTGTAAACGTCGGGCGGCCATTAACGGTACGCCTTTTTTTGGTCCAAAAATTCTAACTAACGGTTCATGATCAGTTCTTAATTCAAACTCACGCCCGTATACGTAATCGTAAAATTTAGTGACAACAAATATTTAGCCTTTGCTTCTTTATCTATAATTGCGTAATTTTGCTCATTACTCGATAAGGTTTAAAAGCATATGCAATTGGGCGTTCACCTAGTTTAGTAACGTGTGAAATAATGTTCGCTGATAGGCCTTTATCAGAAGCGTCACAAGTTAAAATTAGTTTTTTTCAGGATCATAATTAATAAGAACTTCTGCAGATTGCAAATCTTTTTTAGCTTGGTTAAATGCATATTCACATTCATTTGTCCATACAAATTTTTTTTTTTTAAACATTCATATAAAGGGCTGAATTTAGCTGCTCTGTCTTTAATAAATTTACCGTAATAATTTATGGTGCCTAAAAAAGATTGCAATTCCTTTAAATTCTTTGGTGCAGGAATTTTATTGATTGCTTCAACTCTTTCTTTTATTGTTTTTACTCCGTACTGGTCGATTTCTAGGCCTAAAAATTGTCTTTCAATAGTTACACATTTTTCGTTTTTTAACTTTAAACCACATTCACGCAATAAGGTAAATGCACTGGTAATCGTTACTGCATTAGTTATCGTCAGATGGCCCAGTATTTTTCGTATAACAAGACTCGCTCTTGTCGCGTATGATAAAAGATGTGATTTTAGGTCAGTTTAAATATCCTTTTATCAAATTAGTATACTTTTCTCGTTTTAATACTTGGTTACGTGCCTGACGATAACTAACGCATTTGCATAATTTGAATTTTTATCGTGAATAAAAATGGACTCCAATCAAATATCATGAGAAGTGATCAAAATTGAGTTTTTCTATATCTGCTTCAATCGGTTAAGCCCTTTGTGGAAATAAGAATTGTGTTTTGAATACAATTATAAGCATTTTTAATTTCCAATTTGGCTTAAGGTGACGATTACTAGTGCATTTACCTTATTTCGAAAACCTGGTTTGTGATTTTGATATTTTCACCTACAGTTTTACCTTTGATATAAATATTATCTAGAAATACATAAACATTTGGAACTTTTACAAGAATCTGTTCCATCATTCTTTGAAAATAACCCGGCGCGAAAGATACACCGTAAATTAATTTATTTGGTCTACATAGACCTTTATGCGTACTTATCGTAAGAATATATTTGCTTTTTTCGTCAAGTGAAAGTTGTAAATAAGCTTTACGCATATCTATTTTAGTATAAACTACACCACCTTGGGCTTGAGCGATTAAATATTCAACTCGTGGTAAAGGATAACGATCTATAACAATCAATGGATTTACCGTGACTTTATAGTCTCCACAAATTCTTAAGGTACCGTCAGATTTCATAATAGGGACTATGGGCGTTCCCCACTCGCTCACTTCCACTGGTGTGAACGCACCTTCCTGTACTAAAAGTTCAAGTACATTTTCAAGTTTTTTTCTCAGAGCAAAAGCCACGTTTCTTGGTTTGCAGTAGACTGGTTCTGCATTTTCCTTTAGTTTAATTTTAAAAACACCTTTTGTAAATGTTCCTAATCCCGGTGAAAATAAATTGGAATTTCTTTCAACAATTTTTTCTCTCAATGATTCAAGTTGACCTTCTGTAAGACCATCTACATTATTTACTTCATAAACTTTTGGGTTAGATTGTTCTATTTTTAAAGGCCAAAGCCCTAGTTTGTGTAACCAGTCTCTGCCAATAAGAGGCGTGCTTTTTTCTCCCATTACATAAAGATTTCCGAATTTTTTAATGTTGCCATAAGCAATTTCAATATCTTTAATCATACCTGTCGGTCGCTTTTGTTCTCCTGTATAATAATTTATTTTTAAATCGGTATCATGTAATTTTATATAAGAAAAAAAATTTTCATAATCGTAATTACTAATCAATGAAATTCCAGCACCACCATCAATTTCCATTTTTAAAAATTTGTCTTTAACCTTAATTTTCAAATATTGCGGATCAATTTTATATACATTTTTTGAGTTAAAAACATTTTTTTTTAACTGCATTTAAGTTGACAACTTCGTTATCGTTATCGTTACGTGAATCTACATTTACGGAAATAAAATTACAATTTTCATTTACGTTATTTATAAATGAATTATCAAACCAATCATCGTTGTTTTCTTGCTCGTCCGATGTATCGCCTGAAGTATCTTGTAGATTTTTTATAGTTGTCCTTGATTGAGCTGTGCATACCATCTGTATGTGACCTTTTTTCAGCACTCGTTGCAATTTTTTTCTTTATGCCAGCAATTATCAGCTATGTGATTTTTCTTAACACAGCAACGACACGTGTTTACAGTTGAACTATGCGAGCCTTGGCTTCCTCCTTGTTGTCAACTTGAGTTCCACTGCCGCCGTTTATTTATGAATTTTTGATTCTGTTTCGAGTAAGTCGAGTTGTCCTTCCCTTGCCCTTTACTTTCTATGCGAAGTAAGCTTTGTTTATTCACTTGAGAATCGTAATTTTTTTGGACTTCACTAGCAGCTATATTTGCTTCTTCGCAAGCGACAGCAGCCGAAAGTGCCTTTGTTAAGGTTAAGTTTTCTATTTTAAACAAGGACCGACGAATTGCATTGTCCAGTAACCCGGTTAAAAGTTGATCTTTCACAGCGTCGTTTGCGTCTGTAAATTCACATTTAGCTGCTTATTCTTTCAATGTTGAAACATACTCTGCGATCGACTCGTTTTTATCTTGCATTCTTCTTCTGAATTGTGAACTTAAAACTGTAACATTTACTTTTGGTTTAATTAATTCTGACACTAATTTTATTATTTCGTCGTACGACACTTCTTTCGTTTGTTTCGGGGCACACGTTTTTTTAATAACTGCGTAAGTTTTTGCATTCACTTTTGACAACAGAATTGCGCATTTTTTGCTTTCAAGTGTAATATCATTTGCTTCGAAATAAAAATCCATTCTTTCGATAAATTGTTCCCAATCATCTTTTGAGATATCAAAATCTACATTTGCATTAAATTCCATTTCCACTTTCTTTTTTTCCGCTGCCGGTTCAGTTTCTTTTTCACTGTCCTCTTTTTCGTTTTTTTCTTTATTTTCACTTAACACGTGTTCTTTTAGTTGTCTTCTCAAATCGTCCAATTTCCACGATTCATTCACCGATTCACTTCTTTTTGTTAATTCAATAATCACATCAGCTTTACTGAGTTCATAAATCCAAGAGATGCCTTTACCTTTACTCTCATCGGGCATTACTTTAAAAAAAAAAATTAAATTTCTTGATACACTTTTACGCGTCGAATAATAATTCTTTTGTGAAAATTCACCAATTGTGAGGTTAGCCACACGCGTTTTCCATATACCTCTTCGCCAATTGTACTGTTTGTATCGGTCTTGAAAATGAATTTATTATTTAGAAACTACATTCGAGTCGACTGCTTGACTTCAACTGACATACACCTCACCTCTTTTGCTTAAACGTACACAAACATATAAACATTTCCATATTCGTCGTATTAGTCATGTACATACATTCCAGTAACAAATTTTGTTTGGTAGAACCGAAGCTAGAAGGTGTGCACGAGCTTTTATGACTTGTACCTGAGGATTTGGGTTGAGGGTTCCGAGAAATGTTTAAGGCTTTATTTTTATTTTAGTGAAAGTTAGTGGGTCAGTGGAATGCGTATGTTTAGTTAGTCTCGGCGATGCACATCGGCATGTCCTCGTGACTTTTCCGAGTTTCCCTCTCCTTTGGATTATACACGAGTTTCCCTCTCTTTTGGATTATACACGAGTTCCCTCTCTTTTG
>CAKNYM010041459.1:21667-44912 GCA_932195095.1 Andricus curvator
AAACACGATTCCTCGCCGACTTTGGCGAGCTTTCGACAAATAAAACAAATTTCACAGAAAGAAATTTTGCTAGGAGTCGCATATGTTCAGTTTTGTTGTTATTTTCGTTTTTTAGTTACTTTTTTTACAATTTATTTAACAGAAATTCTAAGAGGAACCGAAGAGAGTAACTTGTTTGATAATAAAGGTGTTATCTTGTGTAGCGCTTACTTAAAAGTTTTCAAGAAAACAAGTTTGCTGTGTTTCGTAAATGTTGAGATTATTTGTTTGTTTCTTACAACTTTCATGTTTTTGGAGCTTGTAATTTTTACATGCTTTCAAAGCATGATTTTCACGAGTGTCATCGTTGAATTCATCCTTTAAAAGCAATACATCTATTCACGGGATAAAAGGAGGGCATAAATGCTTTAGCCGCATGGGCTTTGTCGTCCGAAAGCACATAGTCCAACATTTAAACGCTTGCGACGATTCCAAGCTTCAAACCCATGAACTTGACCGTTTAAAACTGTGAATCACATGCATTCCCTTGGATGCCTGGATACTCAAGGCAAAAGTTCCACAGATTAGAACCATGAAAGTCTTGCTTTCGGACAGTGAGCTATTTCATGCTTCTGCCCTGTGCTACTCATGCCTCTAAAGGGTGAGGTTCTTGCTGAAAAAGCATGATCGCCTTGCGTTTCGAGCATGGACACTTTGCATGCTTCAGAAGCATGATTCCCTCCTTTAAAATGATGGGTTTTTCAAGCTTTTGTAGCATGGGATGTTTCCATCGATTCAAAGCTTGATTTCTCTCTCAGTGTAGGTAACAGAAATTCTGAGAGGAACCGAAAAAAGTAACTTTTTTGTTGGAAAAGTCATTATCTTATGTTGTTATAAAAGGTGTTATGGAGAACGAATTCAGAATTTTAAAAAGGTTTTGGAGGTTTGAACTTTGCGTTTTACGATAAACAATGGAACAGGGATAACTCGACGGGGAATTACTTAATGTGGGAGCTGAAGTATGTCACCAAAAAGCACATACTATCTCAACGTTTGAGACACGTACAAGTGGTCGCTAATGCTCGCTCCTCGTTGGTTAATTAGGCCCAACTTTGAAGCTTTTGTGTGCACAAACTGAGCTTCGCACACATTTTTGCTGGAGGACTTTTGTGTTTATTTTTTTGTTCACTATCACATACTACAAGGGGTTGTATAGGTGGTGGGACACCCTTATATATTAAACTTTCTATCCGGTTTCTTTATGAGTCGAGAAGGAAAGCGTTTGACCAGGCTACCCGATGCGTTCTCGCATTGCGGATAGAGGGTCCCTGTACCGAGGGCTACTGCTGAATATGGCTACAAGCTATACAGACAGGCGAGGACTATAGTTCGGGGATGGTCCCGAAGCACAGTGATCGGAAACACCTGAAAAACTGGCCAAAATTCAAATAGTTATCAAAATTTCTTGAGAATCAGTACCCTTATGTTTTTCTGGTCACGGAATTTAAATTTGAGGTCAAAATTGTCAAAAACAAAATGGCCGCCACAAAATTGTGGATTAACTTTGAAAAAACTGACGTGACATTCACGAAAAAAAAACATTAAAAAAATTGGAATTTGAGGTTAAAATTATCAAAAACAAAATTACCGCTACAAAATGGCGGACCAACCATAGAAAAAATGACGTTACGTTCGTGAACAGTAGTCGTCAGGGAGTTTTTGGGGTCTAGGAATTCGAATTCGAGGTCAAAATTGTCAAAAACAAAATGGCCGACACAAAATGGGGGACCAAATTTAAAAAAAAAACTGACGTAACGTTAACCAACGATTTTATTTGTTACGAGTTTCAGCTTTTACTGCGCCTAATCACCATGCGCGTACCTCTGTCTTGTAAACGTGTTTGAAACGAAAGTGACTGTGACAAGGTAAGTCTTATTTTATTGGTTTAAATGACACCACTGGAAGCTTTTCACATTCATGTAGTCTTGAACTCATGGGACCTGTGTAAGAATGACGGCTTAGTATAGTGCTGTCAATATGCGTGAATAAAGCTCGGATCGGCAGTTCGCTGAACATCAACCTCATCGAATGCTCCGTGAAGTTGGCTTATGATGTATTCAAAAATAACCATGGTCATAAGTGGTTATAAGTGCTCCACTGATGATGCCTATGTGAGTTTCAGTCTCATGCTTTCTACAATCAATGTATAGATTTAAATTTGGTTCATCTTTTGGAGAAAGTTGTTTTACAGTCCGAGCAACTTTAAGTTTCTCACGCCATATTTTGCTCTTGTCCACAATCGAAACAGTTGTTATGTCGCTAGATTGTTCAGAAGATATAATTCCAGCTTTTGAAGCTGTGTGAAGCATAGTTGATGTTCTATGTGTCGCAACCCTCTCGCTTACATTGTATCTCTGAGCAATCATAACAGTTTCAGTCAAGTCTAGTTTGGGCTTAGATGTTCTATCTCCGCCCTTAGAAAATACACTGAATACCACATCCTCAGTAGAACTGTCCTCGGCTTTGTCCTCAACGTCTGCCACATGATCATCGACGTGTTGGCTGTCATTTAAAAACTACTGTGAGGAAGCATTTGAATCAGATTATATAGAACGGGAACTTTCAAGTCTAAGCCTTTTACATCTACGTTCGACACTTTTAATCCATTTTTTAGTTACAAGTAACTCAACTGACCCGATGCGACTAATTCGCGGACCTCTCTGATCAAGAAGAAACTCGTGCTCGAGAACAGGAACCTTTTTGTTTCTGGGACAAGTACATGCAGAAAAGTCAGCACATTTACAGCAGGCAATTTCCAAAAGTTCTGTAGTCTGCTCTGTAAAATATCTCAATTGATCATCCTTTGCTTTTTTAACTATTGTTTTACTTTTTAAAACTTCCCTCATGTTTATGTATACATCATGGCAACGTGTAATTAGTTAAATTATTCTGTTATGTGCTACTATTGGAATAGATGCTTTATCTTAAATAACACCTAGCTTGATTGCAGCTTGTCGGGCTACAGAAGAAAAATTTGGCTTCTTGTTACATCCGGACGCTAATCCCATTTTCCGCCGAACTTCTAGACAGCAAAAGAGAACTTCTTATTTCTTTGGGAGTTAAAATTCGTAAAAATCCTTGGGGTTTTGATAAAAAATCGAGCAATGGTTTACACCACGAAGAAAGACCATCGAAAATCACATTCTGTTAACTGAATGAAAAGCTTTGCAAACGAGGGGCTATTCATTGACTGAAAATGAGTGAAGTCATTCCTCACTCAAAACAGGTAAAGTGACATTTCTTATGTTTTGAGTCGCTAAAACAAAAATAAGAATGCATTTCATGTTTTACTTGATTTTGCGCTGTTCAATTTGTTTCAAATCCGAGAATCTTGTTTTTGGTTAGAAAATCTTGTTAAAACAGCCCTCATATTTCATTCGTTTATATTTTCATCTTAAACGAGCCTGAAAATAAGGGCGATTCCCGATTTGCACCCGCTATCCTCAGCAGTATACCCCCACCATTGCGTGCAGCACGTTACCCCTCGCTTGCTTGTTCTCGCCTACCTGAGATATTTAAACTGGACATTGTAAATAGAAATTAAGCTGTTGTCCCTTTGGGTTCCAGTTTAGAAACTTCTGATGGAGTTAATTACTCTAAAATTTGAAGCGTTTTAGCTTCAAAGACGCGTAAAATGAATTTAAATAAAAAAAAGTATCACAAAAAATGATATTGCTACAAAAAATCTTGGATCAAAATGGAACTGTTTGGTTGGAAATTTAACTGTTTTGTTGAAAAAACGTCTTTTTAGCTTGAAAATTCAAGTATCTTCATAGAAAATTTACTTCTTATTAAAAACTAATATTTTGTTGAAATTTAAGAATTTTAAATTAGATTGAAATCAAATTCAAAATCCCATTTAACGTCCAATAATCAAGTTAATGTATAGAATTCCTGAAAATAAATCAAGAATTCAACTATAAAATTTGGACAAACACCACAAAATGCTCCTATTGCAATTCCCAAAAACAAAGAAATTTGTTTCTTTGCACAAAAATAAAAAAGAGGAAAGAAAAATGAGAAGGCAACCAACCACATCCCCTTCCTTCTCTTTTTTATTTCTTTCCTCGTTTTGCTTCCTCATATAGGAAGCTTTGTAATATTTATTTTTGTGCAAAGAAACAAATTTCTTTGTTTTTGGGAATTGTAATAGGAGCATTTTGTGGTGTTTGTCGAAATTTTATCGTTGAATTATTGTTTTATTTTCAGGAATTCTATACATTAACTTGATTATTGGACGTTAAATGGGATTTTGAATTTGATTTTAATCTAACTTAAAATTCTTCAATTTCAATTTAGCTGACTTGGATTGGAGGTCATTTCTAGCAGTTCTTGTTTGTTTATAACAGATTTTTCTCTTGACCCACATTTAGTTGTCAGTTATCGAGGAGATAGCGTCGATTATTTCGTCGCTGTTCCTACCTGCTCTAATCTTTCTTGCCTTGATAAGGGTGCTGTGTGAGCCCCGAAACGTTGGTAAATATTTTGCATGCTCTCATATTGTGATTTGATAATAATAAAAATAAAAAAGACGAAAGAAATAAAAATGCGAAGGAAGGGGATGTGGTTGGTTGCCTTGTCATTTTTCTTTCCTCTTTTTTATTTTTGTGCAAAGAAACAAATTTCTTTGTTTCTGGGAATTGCAATAGGAGCATTTTGTGGTGTTTGTCCAAATTTGATCATTGAATTCTTGTTTTATTTTCAGGAATTCTATACATTAACTAGATTATTGGACGTTAAATGTGATTTTGAATTTGATTTTAATCTAATTTAAAATTCTTAAATTTCAATTTTGCTGACTTGGATTGGAGGTCATTTCTAGCAGTTCTTGTTTGTTTATAACAGATTTGTCTCTTGACCCACATTTAGTTGTCAGGTATCGAGGAGATAGCATCGATTATTTCGTCGCTGTTCCTACCTGCTCTAATTTTTCTTGCCTTGATAAGGGTGTTGTGTGAGCACCGAAACGTTGGTAAATATTTTACATGCTTTCATATTTTGATTTGATAACAATAAAAATAAAAAAGACGAAAGAAATAAAAAAGAGAAGGAAGGGGATGTGGTTGGTTGCCTTCTCATTTTTCTTTCCTCTTTTTTATTTTTGTGCAAAGAAACAAATGTCTTTGTTTTTGGGAATTGCAATAGGAGCATTTTGTGGTGTTTGTCCAAATTTGATCGTAGAATTCTTGTTTTATTTTCAGGAATTCTGTACATTAATATTTTGTTGTTAAAAAGTCAAACTAAAAATTTATTTTGATAAAAATTCAACTATTTGTTTGAAAATATGTCTGTTTAATTTAAAAATTCATCTATTTTGGTAGCAATTTCATCTTTCTTGGATAAAATGGCAACTGTTTTATGGAAAATTTCACAATTTTGTTAAAAATTGATACTTTTGTTTGAAAAATTCAACTTTTGTTGAAAATTCAATTGTTTTGTTGCGAATTCAACTATTTTTTGGAAAACTTGTCTTTTTAATTTGAAAATTCATCTATTTCAGTCGAAATTGCCTCTTTCTTGGATAAAAGTGCAACTGTTTGGTTGAAAATTAATCTTTTCTGCTTGAGGATTCAACTATTTTGTTTGAAAATTTTGGTTGAACAACTTTGTTAAGAAACAATATTTTGTTGAAGATTTATATTTTTAATTGAAAATTGTTCTCTTTGGTTCAAAGTTCAACTATTGTGTTAACAACTGATCTTTTTTAATTAAAAAATCATCTGCGTGGGTAAAAGTTGAACGAGTTTGTTGAATTTTTTTTTTTTAATGAACGTTTACTGTTTGGTTGGAAATGTAACTATTTGATTGGAAATTAATTTTTTTGCTGAAAATTTATATTTTCTGGTTAAAAGTTTAATTATTGTACAGAAAATTGGTCTTTTGGCTTGAAGGTTCTACAATTTAGGTGAACTTTTTTTTCTTTTACGACAGAAAAATTTTTATTTGTTGAAAATTCGTCTTTTTGGTTTTGAAATTCATTTTTTTTTCAAATTTTATTTTGTTGTTGTTGTAATATCAACTATTACACTTTTTTGTGGAGAATTCATCTTTTTATTTTGAAAAATCAATTATTTTCTTCAAAATTTAATTATTTTGTTAAAAAGTCATCTTTTATGGTAGAAAAATTACTTTTATTGTTTAAAATTAATAAATAAATTTAAAAATTCAACATTTGTATCTGAAATTTTGCTTTATGTTTATAAAAGTTACTATGTTAAAAATATTACAATATTAAAATGCTGGTATTTGAATGTCAGGGAAAATAAAAAATTCATCAAGGAATAATCAGGGAATTTTGGAAATGATGTTTTTACACTGCAAAGCATGTATTATCTTAAATAACAAAAATTTCCATTAGTTTCAAGTGTTAAGCGTAAAAATGCTTAATGAACTTTTTTGTGTAAGCGCGAAGTCAATCTCTGACTTCGAGCGCTTTATTTGCGTTTATGAGTACAGGTCTAGAACTAAACTCCTCAGAGAGGCGGCGCTTTATATATGCTAATTAGACGTAGAGTGGGGGTAATTGTCAGGTCGTAACAACCCCCTTTTTAGATTGAACTTAGTCTCTAAGTTTTGTTTCTTATCTTTAAAGGTTTGGTTTTTTGAACTATGCTACATGTTTCGTAGTTTGACAATGTTTCGGGAGTTGGTTGGGTTTGGTACGTTACAATATGGGATTGGTGGACTACTTTATTTCTATTACTGAATAATTTGATTGTTTTCGGAGTATTGATATGTGGACTTTGTTTACTTGTATTGGGATGGGGACTATTCTTTGCAAGGTACCTTCTTCTTTCTCAATTACCGGTATCCCCAGTATGTATGTAAATAGGCCTTGGATTACTGCTACGGAGAGGGTACTGATGTCTATAATGTGCTGGTAGTTTTCTTCTTCATTGTTAAAATGGTAGCGCGTACGTTGAGTTGTCTCGAATTCTCTAATGGTTTCTTTCAACATCTTTTATGTTAAAATTTGGGGATGTACTATCCCGTGCTTTCCGTCGTTTATGGCGTTGATCGCTCTTTCAATATCCTCGTTTGTTTCATCTAATAGTATTGCTGCTAACACTAATTTTGAGTTGACAAAACTATTCTTTGTTGCAGCATTCAGTCCGAAGGTGATGTCTCTTATGAAATGTCTGTCGGTATGCTCTTTGGCAGCTATCCATTTATGGTCCGTTGACGAGGAGTCTAAGATTAATTTAAGTATTTTTGTGCTATGTTTTTGTTATCTGTATAAATTGTGTCCAATTCGGTGTTAATTTGTTTCATGTCGGATTCGCTCAATGTTCCGAACAGAGTTTGGATATATCACCCACAAAATTCGCTAATTCTCTTTTTTGACGTTGTTTGCATAATAACTTGTGTAGAATATTGTTTTTACTAGCTAGTATATTGTAGCGACTCCTAACCAATTGGACTTCATAATAAGGTGTGCATTTCTTGTTGCAGGCTAGTTCTGCCATAGTAATGGTACTGTCGATGGCTTTAATCCGGTTTTCGGTGGATGTCATATTGATAGCTATAACCATTTCCCACTTATCATGAAACAAGCGTACTTCAGAGATTTCCTCGATGTAGACGTTTCCTTGAATTTTCTCGAGGGTGTAGTTAGCACTGATGATCGGTGCTAGGGCCAGCAGGCAGGTCCAGAAGGGTTTCATTATCGTTTGTGAAATAGGGCATTGTCTGATTTATATGAATTTGGATAATCTTGTCCTTATTTTTTATTCGTAAATTATTATTGTCTAAGTAGTCAATAACTTCAAATGTGCCTTTCCAAGAGGGGTCTAGTTTATTAGACTTAGTATTGTTGATGATTTTTACTGTGTCTCCTGGTTTGTATAGGGAGTGTTTGTGAGTGATATTTTCATCGAGTCTTTTCTTCGTTTTTTCTGTTTCTATTTCTATTCTTTCTCTAGCCCTACCCACTAAATTTTTGTTATGTTCTTCTAATGTCTTTCCGAATATTACAATATCGTCAATGTCAACGAAGCATTCTTTCCCAATTAGTCCTCTGAACGCATTGTCCATCATAGGTTGGAATGTAGGGGGTGCGTTTTTTAGACCAAATGGCATCCTATTATATTCAAAATGCCCTTGTATAGTAGAGAATGCTGTATATTTTTTGCACTCTTCCTTCATGGGGATCTGGTGAAATCCTGCACTTAGGTCGAAGGCCGAGAAAAACTTTGCATTTCCTAACTGGTCGAGGATATCGTCTATTACCGGGAGAGGGTATGCAATCCTGGTCGGTGTCTTTATTAATCTGACGATAATCTACTACCATTCTAAGCTTTCCTCATTTTTTAGGGACTATCCATAGTGGGGAGTTAAAAGGTGATTGGGACTCTCTTATTATACCTTTTTCAGTCATTCACTTGCTTCGTTAATTGCGAATTCCTTGTGTTTCTCGGGTAGTTTATGGGATCTTAAGTTGATAATTTTTCCTAAGTTCAGGATTATTTCATGTTCAGTTAGATTTGTACAGGGTAGGGGGTCTCCATCTAAAGTAAAGACTTCTGAGTATTGAGTCACAATTTCTTTTATCCGTTCTCTAATTTTTGGTTCGATATGTTTTAGGTTCAGACAATTTTGAAGTTTTTCCAGTCCTTTGAAGTAGTTTGAAGGGTAATCACCCCCTTTTTGGGCAAGATCAACGTCTCGTGATCCTATTGACATAATTCTGCTGAATTTAATTTTCTGTGGTATTTTGATGGGTTTCTGGGAATAGTTATAATATGGTATTTCTACTTTATTATTCTATATTGTGTATAGTCCATCAGGAATTTCTTTTTGATCTTCTACCCAAATTACTTAAGTTTCTTCGTCGCGTACGTAGATTTTACAGATTTTTGTTGAGTTTCCTGGTAGGTAGTCTCCCTCGAAATGTAATGGTAGTTTCCATTTGTCGATTATCAAATCAGTTTTTGTAATAGCATATCTGGGATATTTGTGGAAGAATGGTAATCCTATTATTCCATCTTCTAATAATGGGAAGTTTTCTTCTACTATGTGGAATAGTTGTTTTTTTCCAAAATACTGCAGATAAGTGGCTTCCGTAGTTTCGTGGTGATCGCCTCCCATTGAGAATTTTTTATAAAACTTAAAGGTTTCTTGGTCGGGTTGTAAATGGTTTCTCTTAATTATATTAATTGCTGCTCCGCTATCTACTAATAATTTGTATATTGATCCGTCGCTTCTTCTTCTTCTTCCATGTATTGATTGTAATTTTCCGGATAATTTAGATATTCTGCTTGGTCCTCGTAATTTATGTGCTCCTGGATTTCCTCCTTCATCATCTCCTCCCTTTCTATACATTCTTCTTGGGGTTCCTGATGTTCCTGAATAGTTTTTACTTCCGGTGGTCTTTTTTGGAACTGTCCCAGTTGAAAATCTTGAGATTTTGAAAAACTTTGGGATGCAAAATGAACAGGTTTTCCGCACTTGTGGCAGGACATCTTTAATCTTTCACTTAGTGGGAAATTCGAGTTTGGTACTCTCGCCTGTTGGGGTGTGGTATTTGCTGAAGGTCTAGTTGTTATTGGTCGCGGTTGGAATTTAGTAGGTTTTCTAGGCACTTGGCTTTGTCTAAGTATTCTATCTTTATTTTTTTTCTCGTTGCCAAGCTTCCGCTTCCAGTGCTTCTTGCAGGGCTTTTGTTAGTGTGGTAGGTTTCATTGGTCTAACCTGTGACGAAATATCCTCTCTTAAATTCATTATGAATCTTTTGATCGCGCTGGTCTCTTCTATTTCTAGGGCCATTTTTCTTTTCGTTCAGGAAGGGTATTCTGCTTATACCGCGTACGCTAGTTCCTTATATGTGTCTCTGAAAAGAAGGCTAAAAGTTTGAACCGTGTTTCCTCCCTATCTAATTGCGTCCAACTTAACTCTGCACAATTCAATTGATGTTTGTATTCCGAGGCTAGTTTCTAAAGCTGAGTATAATTCTTCATAACTTCCTATTGAGATGTGTTGTATAGCTTGTTCGGCGTTGTCTCTAATTTTTTCAGCTATTACAAAATCGAGAAGTAAGTCTGGATTGTGACAGCGTAAACGAGCTCTTTTTACGCTTTTTATCCATTCGTGGCTACCGGCACCGTTAGTTCCATTAAGGATTTTAATCGTTCTAATCATATCCTTTGCTGGTGCTAGGGGAGTGATTATAGGGGCTGTTCTAGTGGGAAGCTCATTCGGTCGTTCCGTTGACATACTTCTTGGTAGTGGTGGATTCGTAAGTGCAGTTTGCTGAGAGATTGGCTGTCTGATTTCTAATATCGGAAGCTCGGTGGATCGTGGGAGCTGTTGTCTTATTCCTCGTTTAGGGACTTTAGTTTTTTGAGCTTCAGGATCCGAATCGTCGTCCGTTATAAGTGCTGTATTTTTTGCAACTTGTTCAATTTACCGTCTCCTATTGTGATTTTAATCGTTAATTGTGGCGAGTTCTTCCTTCATTCTGTAATTCTCGAGTCTTAACGCTTGCATTTCCAATCGCAATTGCTGAATGGGATCCAGAGTTAATAAAGAATCCGGTGCTGTGTGCGTTGGAAGAAGGAAGATAAACGTTTATTTTTTAGCCTGCTGGCCTTAAAAAATTGACTTGCTTACACTTCCATTTTTTACAGAATTTTCTTACAACTAACCCTTAAAACTAACATCCTTCCACACCTTATATCTAACGCCGCTCGCTATTATCGCATTGCCTTCCTCGCTTGGCCTCGCCTCGCTCGCATTCCCTACTTTCTTGCTTGCCTCGCATTACCAAACTCTGCCTCCGCGACTAATACCTAATACTTATCTACTATTTACAATATTTACAATTACTTATATTTACTTCCTCCTCTATTTACAATCTTTCCTTCTCCATTCCTCTTCCTCCTTCCTTCTCTTCTTCTCCATCTTACCCAATACTCCCTTCACCCATGCTACTGCCCTTTTGTCCCCCCTTTCGTGCATCAATACCTCCATGCTTATCCCACTCCTTTCCACCTCCACGCACTCCTCCAACCAGTGCTCCACTCTTGCCTCCCCCTTCCCACATATTTCACACATCCTCTTTTCCCCATCGAGCCAGAACCTATTGAAACCCTCCATGCACCCACATCTCATCCTCGCTATAAGCTCCTGACTTCCTTTCTCTCCTTTCTCAAACAAATATTGCGCTCTCGCCCTTGGCATAATCCACACGTAGTTCCCATTAAACCTTGTCTCTCTTATTCTCTCTTCCCCTGCTGTCTTCTCTCTCTCCATGCTGTTTTTCTTAACCAACTCATATACCTTCCTTTCTTCCTCATGCATCCTTCTCAATTCATCAATATGCAGTCCATTCGTTCTAAAATACCTTTCTCTTTCAACCTCCATCTTCCCACCCCCTCTCCTGTTCTCCTTCTCCCACCAACACTCCCTAACCAGCTTACTTCCCCCCTCTTCCAAAAATTTCTCCTCATATTTACACGCTCGACTCCCCGCTAGAATCCCTACACTCGTTCTCCCCGTCTCCCTCCTGACAATATAATTAGGCGTGTTCCTTGCCAACCCCAGTGTCCACTTTACATACCTCTCCTGTATCCTATTTACCTCTACGCTTTCCTTCCACCCCCACACCTCTACTCCATACAATAGCACACTCATCACTAGTGAGTCAAACAATTTCATTCTCCTCCCAAAATCATCTGCGAATAACTTCTTTCCCAACCCCCACACCTGCCTCATCATCACATTTGCCCTCCTCACTCTCTCTTTTATGTGACCATCCACTCCGCCATTCCTCGGAAACAAGAAGCCCAGGTACACAAACTCTTTCACCGCCTGCACCGCCTTTCCCTTCCACTTCCACTCCCCTTCCTTATCACTTCCACCTCCTTTTCTGAAAACCATAACCTTGAACTTTTCCGCATTCAGTTCTAACCTGTTCTTATCCAGGTATCTTCTCAACCTCTTCATCATTTCCTTTAAGGCCTCCTCGCTTTTTGCCAACAACACTATGTCATCTGCATACGCTAGCGACCAAATTCTAACCCCTCCTATCCTGACTCCTCCTACCACTCCGGCCTCCAGCTTACTTTCCATATCCGCAATTAAAATCGCAAAAAGCGTCGGGCTAAGCGGACACCCTTGTCTTAACCCCCTATCCATCCAGAATCCCTCCGAAATCCCCTGTCCTCCTCTTACCTTATCTTTGGTTTCTTCATATATCTCCCTTACCCTCTCGATCAGGCCTCTCTCCACTCCCCTCTCCTGCATCGCCTCCCACAACCTCCCCCTATCCACCGACGGAAACGCGCCTTTTAGATCCACAAAAAACGCGTACACTCTCGATCCCTTCTTCGCTAATTCTCTATCCACCACGTGCTGCAGAACGTAGATATTGTCGATAGTACTCCTACCTGCCCTAAAGCCCGCCTGCGTCTCTGGCAATATTCCTTTCCCCTCGACATCCTTCCGCAGCCTCTGCGCTACTACCATCGCGTATACTTTATACGCCGTATTCATTAGCGTAATCCCCCTATAATTTTCCTGCCTATCCCTCTCTCCTTTCTTATACAGAGGCACTATTAATCCTTCTCTCCACCCTCGTGGGAATCCCTCCCCCCTCCATACTTTCTTCACTACCTCCTTCAGCGTCTCCCTAACCTCCTGTGTACTAAACAGCCATGCTTCGTTCTCTAGCCCATCCAGCCCTGCTGATTTTGACCTTTTTAACTTCCTTATCTGTTTCTCTATCTCCTCGTCATTCAACTCCTCCATCTCTGCCTCCCCCGTTCTTCTACTCCCATCATCTCTCTTCCTTGAATCTGAGCCCTGAAATGATTCTTTAAAAAACTCCCTCCACTCCTCACTCCCTATCTTGTCGCTTATCCCTACTCTACGCTTCCTAAACCTATTTATTATCTTCCAGACGTCCCCTTCTGTCTTAACATTTCCTAACTCCTCCTCCATCTCTTTCTCCTTTTCCTGTTCTTTCTTCTTACACATCAATCTAAACCCCTTCCTAATTTCTACGTACTCCTCCCTTTTCGCAGTACCCTCTTTCCACTTCTTATACTTCCTCTTCACCTTTCTTTTCATCTTTTTACAATTCCCTATCCCACCACGGCTTCACCATTCCTTTCTTCTTCTTTTTAAATACCTTCTTTTGCACGCACCCTTTCACTTTCTCTTTTAAATCCTCCCATATCTCTTCCACCGTCTCCCCTTCGAAGCGTACCTTCCCTAACTGCTCCTTATATTTCTCTATCGCCTCCCTCGTCCAGCTAACCCTCTCCCCCGTCGACACTTCTTCCCCACCTTGCCTTCCGCCGTTCTCACCCCTTATCCACAACCCTAATGGCTGATGGTCTGATTCTACCCTCCCTTCTACTGCGAATCTCTCCATCTCCTCCCACCCTTGCATATTCATAACTACATAATCTATTACCGATACCCCCACCTTACCTACGTATGTGTACTCTCCCTCTTCGTCCCCAGTTGCCATACCATTTGCCACCGCCCAGCCTCTATCCTCCATCCAGTCCCTTAGAATCTCCCCCTCCTTATTTATTAACCTATCCTTTGAGTTCCTTTCGAAGCTCTCCCCTTCCCTGTAAAGGCCCCCTTCCCTCCCCATCCTCGCGTTAAAGTCCCCACCCAGTACCACCATACCCTCTTCTCTTTCACCTAACAGGTCTTCCACCCTTTCCTTAATTCTTTCCATCCCATCCTTATTATACACTGTCACAAACTTACACATTACCCCTCCTATCTTTACATTCCTCATTTGCACTCCCTCCCCCTCTACCTCTCCGTGAGCTTCTTCCTCTAATCCATCTCTAATCCCCGTTATAATTCCCCCACTAGCCCTTCCTTTCTTCTTCACTCTGACCGCCTCCTGGAGTCTCCACCTCTACCCCCTTGGCAGCTTTGGCTCTATTCTATCCCATTCCTTTCTTTTCACCCACGTCTCTACCAGTCCTACCACATCAAATTCCTGGATATACCTCCAGAACTCCTCATCCTTCTTCTTTACCCCTGCTGCGTTCCAGTAAAGCACCTTCACAACTCCTCTACCCTGCATTACCCCCGCCCCCCTACTTCCTACGAAACAAATTCCCCTGCACTTCCTTCAACACCTCTTTCTCCTCGTCCCACACCCACATTTTCTCGTCTATTTTTATTTTCCGATATCCTACCTTCGCCGATCTCCCTTCACTCCTCTCCCTCCTAGCCCTGTCGTACAGCATTCTCTGTACATCCCTTTCCTTTCTCGTCAAATCGTGATCGATGAAAACTTCCTTATCCTTTATCCTATTTTTATTTCTCATTACCCCCAATTTTTCTTCCCAGCTCTCCAACTCCACAACCGCCACTTCTTTCTCCTTTCTCCCCTCCAACTTAACTTTCCCTACCCTGCCTTTATTCCACCCTATGCTCTGTAGCAGCGCTTCCACGCCCTCCCTTTCTTCCCCGCTCTTCATCTTCAACCCTCTTATCACAATATTATTTCTCCTGTCTGCCTTCTCCTTTCTGTCCATTCTCAACTCCATTGCCCTTATCCTTTCCCTGTCCGCACTCTCCTCCTTTTCATTCCTACGCTCTCCCACTTTCTCTTCTATCATATTTCCTACCCTCTCCCAAATACCTTTAATCTCGCCCCCGCTACCCCCGACTCCTATTTCCATTTCCGTCCTGCCCTCCACCTTCTCAAGCCTTTTTTCCGTCCTTTCTTTCCACGCCCTAATCTCCTCTTCCATCTGTTTTATTTTTAATTCTTTTTCTTTTCTTTCCCTCTCTAACCCATCTACTTTCTCTCTCAGCTCTTTCACCTCCTTTTCCCATTTCTCATCTCTGATTCGCAGGTCTTCCCTCATACCTTCCATCTGCTCCTTGGTCCCCCTTACGTCCTCCCTCAGCCCCCTGATCTCGCCTAACAACATCCCGAGAGCCTCCTTTTCCAACATCCCCTCCATTTTTTTGGGGGATGACCTCGGTGTTATCCCGCTTTTTTTAAACGGGCTCTCGACCTCGCTTTTCTCCGGACTCTCTTGGCTGTCTCTCTTTCTTTTCAAGAGATCCTCCCCGTCACTTGCGCTTGACGCTCTCTCCCTTACCTTCTCGCTTCCTTCGTTACCACCGTCCCGGTTTCTCCCTCTCCCGGACGCACCGCTCGACACTGGGCGACGCGTTGTTGGCCGTCGTGGCTTGTGGAAAATTCCCTCCCCGTCGGTTTCACTACCAGCACTGCCAGTACTCTCGCTGCCCACCTCCCGCTCTACCGCCGGTAAATGGGATCTATCCATGCAGTACCTGCCGCAACCGACAGATGTCTCTGCAAAATGTTGGCGTGTTTCGCCGCCAAATTTTCCTTTTTTTTCAATTCCTCAGTCCCTGCAGACACCCCTTTCTCTCCCTTAGCATCCCCTAACTTTTCGAGAACCACCCTTGAACCCTCGAAAGCCCAGGATTCCTGACCACGAACTCCCCCGATTACTTGCCAACCTACCCTCACTTTCCCTATCCAGCTAGATACCACCTCCCACCCACGCTGAAACTCACTTTTTATCTCCCCAATTCACCCCACACAACCCTACTCACCTCCTCGGCTTCCACCCTCACACTCCACTCACACCTTCCACACAAATTCCGTAAAATTCTCTCTCCACCTGTCACTAAACACGTTCTCACTTCCGCCACCAAAATGCAAGTCGTGTGCGTTGGAGATTGTGCTCTCGATGTGGGTTGAGTGTTGTTGGGGGAGGTCATTGCCGTAAGGAATAAAGGAATCAGCTCGTGTGATGAATCAGAAGTTTCCTCAGTATCGTCCGTCGCGTAAGTTACACCGATGTTATCTCGATACTTTGTGTATGCCAGCGTAAAATATCGGCCTCACTCCTGTTATCTGATACGCGAGGTTATCGTTTGCTTTGGACGTATAGTCTTTTAATACAGTGGAATGCAAGGATATCGTCTACTACACTTTCTCTGATTCCAAAGTAATGGTTTATATTATTTTTGAGGAAAGGCAGTGCCCTGGAGCACCAGGAGTATACCTTACCGGAATTGCAAAACTTCGCCTCGCCTAACGTGAAATTAACTTTGATTTCACGTTAGTCTCCTTCCTCAGACAGCAAGGAGGACTTATTCTCTTTGCAATTCGATACGATTTGTTTTTTATTTAAATGCTTACTTTTTCTAAATTCGCTGGATGGCTTTATCCTTTCTGGTTTGCAGCTGGGAGTCCGCGGAGTTCCTCGTTGTTAACCTGGATTTGGGCGTTGGCTGATGACTGGTCGTCGGTCTTCCAACCGTTTTTACGCAGATGCGCCTTCCGCCTCATTGCGGGCCTCGTTCAATTTTTGAATTTCGGAAAACAGTAGTTTCACGTTGTTCAGCGGCTACTAAATTCAACAACTATTTTTAGCCACCGTTTTCCTACTTTTCGGGTTGTCGAGTCACCCGTAGGTAGATCCGGAGTTCAAGTGAATTTCGCAAAATTCTTACCCATCTCGTCTTAAATGAATTCCGCAGATTTCCTTTCCAGGATTCGTCACAAGAATTGCTTTTATAGGATTCCTCTATTGTATCCGTGGATACAGAAATCGAAAGAGCAATCCTGGCAGGATCGCCAAAATGTTAAGCGTAAAAATGCTTCATGAACTTTTTTGTGTAAGCGCGAAGTCAATCTCTGACTTCGAGCGCTTTATTTGCGTTTATGAGTACAGGTCTAGAACTAAACTCCTCAGAGAGGCGGCGCTTTATATATGCTAATTAGACGTATAGTGGGGGTAATTGTCAGCTCGTAACACAAGTCTCATATCTTATTATTTCTGGAAACCATAAATTATGACCAGTAAGAGAGGGTAGGGGGTACAAATATTTTGTTACGGTTCGTTACAGGGTGGGGGGTCGGAGAGGGCCTACAATCCGTTACGTGATTTAAGTATTGTATTAATAATATACATATATTATTAACAAGTGTCATATCATGTAGTATCAAGTTACATTTAAAGCGATTGGATTGATTTCTTTACTAAAAATGTGATTTTTTTCAAAAAACATCACTGGCATTTTCACCGTTTAAAATTTCAGTATTTGAAATATTGCGAAAAATATCGTGAAGCATTAAAGTTTAATTAATCTAAATACTTGGAAAATTATATGCTTTATAATTGGAAATTGTCAAAATTAATGAATTCAAACTTGAAGAGTTAAAAAATAAGCAATTCCAAACTTTTTCTGTGTTATATATGTGTAAAATAAAAATAAGTGATTCATATTAATTATTTTTCATTCATGCGAATTCACGGAAAAATCATCTGACACTCCCCATGTCGGCAATATTCTTTGAACTCTTTCCATATTCTTTCAACTCATATTGTACTCTTTCTGATCTCACTGTATTCTTCCAGTTCATTCGTATTCTCTCCGATTCTCACCAACTCTGACTCAATTCGCTTCACTCATCTCAACTCAGACTCAGGATCGCGTACTCTTCGAAAATCAGGAATTCTTTAACTCGTTTTCACTCAGTAAATAGCCCCTCGTTTGCAAATTTAGAACACACAGCCGGGAACGCAGTCAAATGTTAAGAAATAAAAGATCAGTGAGCGAGTCAGTCGCGCAAGTCGAAGCGTGTTATGCACACACCGATCACTAGCAGACATACTACTTACTTGTCCAATTCACGCGGGAACGACGTACATCCAATGACTCAATATGGCACTAAGAGTGCTTTATTACAATCTCTGTCACTACGTATTATCGACAATGTACTCGAGGCACGACAGTTATATAAAAAATAGTATATTCAGCTGGTCGTCCTGATCATCAGTTCTCTTGGAGGCACCAAGCTTTCACAGGTTAATAACCTGACAAGCATCCCTGTGTGTCAACAAAATGCTAACACACTTGCGAGGAAAATGCAGAAGGCGGTCGTATATATACAGTTTTGAAAAAAGGTTAAACAACCACCGCAGGGTCTCACTGCAAGCTACTGCCATCTATGAAGATAACACCGGCTCCCAGTAAAACCGTGGTAAATCACACCTATGGCCACTAGGTGGGTCTTTTTAAATGAATTTTCGAAATTGAGAACGTAATTGTATATAATATATACGCCCTTTTCAGGAGACGCCTTAGGCGTTATTGAAGTGACGGCGTCAACTTCGTCCTCTTGAACCTAATTTTTTCGGGTGCTGACTTCTTGATGTTTAGGTAGCTGTTTCTCCTGTCTCTCGAGCCTTTTGTTAAGTAATGTTGAATTTTTTCGGTCTAGCTCCGCTATTGCATCCCTCTTTTCGTTTCTTCGGTCATACATGAATTGCAACTCTAACTTCGGTATTTTCTTACTCTTTTCACAGGAGAATTTGCAGACAATAGGTTAAGCACAGGTGCAAGAGAGGACAGGCTTTGCATGTATGCAATTCCTCTGCAAAGGGTACTTGCAAGAAGCCACCTCAAACAATGCTGAAGATGTAGTCATGAACCTTTTTACTGTTTATGTATGTAGTGTGATATGATTGTATCCTTTCGTAAATCGTTGTTTCAGAGACTGCCGGAATAGAAGCATTGTCGTAGATGGATTTTACCTTTTCAGCTACTGTCTTAGCAATAGCTTCGAAAGAAATATTCGTGTTATTCAACGCTGAAGCTAGTTTTTGTCATTCCTCCTAACAACATCTAATAAAATCCTCAAATGAGGGAAGAGCGGAATTTGACAGGTCTCTGGGTATGCCAAACAGAGGGCACACGAAAGAATGCCTCCATATTTTATGCTTTTTATAGTTTTCCATGGTTGGAAAACACGTTTGCCTCTCGCTGCTTGCTGTCAAACGTAGCAGTGCGGCACGGGCAGGCAGCGATGCAAGCCGGGAAGGGGGAGGGGTCCGCAAAATGTAGAGAAGAGCGGGCGCCATCGCGTAGTAGTGATTTAGGGTCGCTTTAGCACATCAGACGAGCCAAGAGCAGCACTTCACTTACGCGCAAAAACACTCTAATATTAGCAAAATTTGGCCTCTTCCCCCTCTATCACCAGGACGGGGTCTTAAACACCAAAAAATGATGAATTATGATAATTTCAGTTCACCTCAGTAAAAAAAAAACAATTTTGACAGTCGGGAGAATTTTTGCGATTTTTTAAGGAAATTTAAGGAAACAAAATTTTTTCTGAATTTCTCATGTCAAGCGTCAACTTTTCAGCGCTTATTTAAAAAATTTTTAAAATGTCAGCCTATTTTTTTGTTGAGAAAATCGCAAAATATTTCCGTTGCACAATACGCTGAATACGCATGAGAAATAAAAATGGTCAACATAATTTGATGTTTACAGTTAAATGAGATATGTGTCATTGCCAGAATAGTTTTTTGTGCTGAATTCGAATCAATTTCTCCTTTTTCACCATACATCAGCTTTTTCAGATTTGTTGAAACAACGTTCTCATAGAAAAATTATAAATCGTTATTCTAAGTGAGTGTAGATAATTTTTTTTAACAAATGCGGTGACATGATTTATGTGCGATTGTTAAAGCAAAATCCAAAAGCTACCTGATTTTTGCCATGACTCGCACGGTTTTCGCCAAAGTCACAAGAAAACTTCGAAAAATAAGGTTATACAGAAACTTCATACTGGGACAAATATTTACTTGAAATAAAATAGAGGTAATCCTTAAATAAAAATATCAAGTAGATACCTGAAGAGATCTTAAATCACAAAAGATCTACTTCTGAAAATTAGTAAGAAGGATATTGGGGAATTTTTAATCTTTTCAGAAAATGCTCGTATTATACAATAGAAACATTGAAAAGGCCTTGAGAATTTTAAAGTTTATAACTAGGGCGGGGTAGTATAGTCATGAATTCACCTTCAGTACCTGAGACCAGTACGTCAGGGCGGGCGTTCGTCTTTTCCTCCACGTCTACCTGCGTACCCTTCCCCTTCCAGTGTGCAACGACACTACATCTCACTGAATTCGAAGTTGTTCGATGTTAGGTCCTTTGTCTTTCAACTTACCTATTTCTTCCTGGCCTATTCCTATATTAAAAATGCTAATAGGTCGACAAAATCCCTGACATTTTGGCGAGTTTTAAAATATAATCGTAAATATACTTAGATTATTCACTATTCCGATTTGAAGTTTAAATTTTTGTAAGCTGTCAATAATAAATTCTTTTTAATTTTCTTCAATCATTTCTCATTAATTCTTATAATTTTTTCTTTTAATTTTAATTAAGATAAAATTAAAACTTTTTTATTGATTTCATATTTGATATTAATATTTTTAAATTAAAAATTGCGGATGAACACATGAAAAAGAAACTGATTTTTCAATTGTTCGAATAGAAATTGTTCGAACATTATGTTTATATCTGTGAGTTACGGAACAGCTAATTAATGCAATTTTTCATTATTAGAATAAAAACTATGCGTTTCATCAAAAAAATAAAATTAGGCAAATTTGTAAACATTTTTTAGATGAACAATTTTGCTCTGAACATTGTTTTCGTATTGTTTTCGTATATTTTTCATATATATATATATATGTGTTTTCGTTGGGAAATGGAATTTTTTATTTTCCAAAAAGTATTTTCCATGGATAAAACCAGAACCATTGATCAAAAATGGCTCGTGAGCGAACTCCATTTTTAATTTTAGGCATTAAAAAAGTATGCCAAAGGGCAATTCAATCGGATAATTCCTTCGAAAGTTATCGTGTTCACAGACAACGAAGACAACGACAGACAGACACCGAAAACTTCGAGATTTCATGTAATCTGCGAAAGTTAACTTTCACATAAAACCAATACCTTCTCATTCAGATGAGAATGTAAAAAATTATCATTCAACAATGAAATTAATGAGACAAATTTTTCTGAAATCAAAAAATAAATTCACTGTGATTATCACCGTTCTAGATGGAAAAATTTCAATTATAAACCTTGAATATTCTTAAAAACCGTTAAAAATAAAGTAATTTAAAATATAAAATATAAATAATAACGAAATTTCTGCTACAAAACGTTGGCAATTAAATGAATACGAAATAGATTTAGAACTTAAAAAATGTTCAATTACCAAGAATTGTGATGTTACAGCTTTTATACACAAACCCTTTCAAACTTCAATTATTTTAATTAATTTAAATCGTTTATAAAATATACATTCTTAAACTGATAATCATTATTTATATCGCTAATAATAATAATGATTAACAATTTAAGAATTGTTAATTTCATTATTATTAATTTTATTAATATTAATATTTATTAATATTATATATAAATAATATCTTATTATAAATTGATACTTTTATACTCAAATCCTTTGAAATTTCACTTATTCTGAGTTACTTTAAATCGTCTGAAAATTAAAGATTCCTAAATTGTTAATCATTATTATTAATAATATTTACTAATATTATATATATAATATTTTATTATTAATTGTTACTTTTATACTAAAACCTTTTGAAATTTCAACTATTTTAAGTTAATCTAAATTGCTTATAAATTGATAATTCTTGCATCGTTGAACATTATAATTAATAATTATAATAATGATTAACAATTTTAAAATTGTTAATTTTACACGATTTGAATTAACATAAAATAATTAAAATTTCACAATGTTTGATCATCAAAGTAACAATTAATAATGAAATATTATTTTTATACCCAATATTAATAAATATTAATAATAATAAAATTAACAATTATTAAATTGTTAACCATTATTATTAATAATTTAAATCAGGGATGCCCAGCTACGGAAAATTCCCGCCAGGAAAATGTGTTCCGCGTTTTTTTAATTTCAGAAAAAATTCGAATTATTTTAAAAGATATTTAGAATGTTTTCACGTTTTGAAAATATGTTTAAGACCAATCAATTGTCAAAGAAAATAAAAAAAGATTTAAAAAGAATTTAAAAATGTGGAAAATTTGTGGAAATGTGGAAGTGCAATTTTTGTCATTTTGAAAGTTTTTCACAATTCGTTAGAAAAATTCCAGAGGAATTTTAGAATTTTTGAAGAAATTGAAAATATTTTCAAACTTGAAAACTTTTCTGAAAATGTATAACATATTTTCTAATTTCTTCAAAACTTCTAAAAGTCCTGAAGTTTAAAAGGTCAAACTGACGCCAATTATTATTCCTCAGATTTTGTAACATCCTATAAAATAAGGAAATTTTCTTTACAATTTGTCGAATTCATTTTCGACATATCTGAAATCTTCAGATATCTTTTTAAATTTCCTGCAAAATCGTAGGAAAATTATATCAATACTTTAAAATCATAATACTGATTATCCTGGTTCTCATATCTCAGAATTAGCCAGAATGTGAGTGTTTAAAAAATGTTAACAAATAAATTGTTATTCGAATTGTATATTCTGTATGAAAAATTATTTCCCCCACAAATTGAAAAACTTCCTCTTTTATGAAAGTGATAAGTCCTTTCTTTTAAATACGTTTTTCTCATCACTATATAGTTCTATTTTATTTTAATATGTATAACAGGTTATTATTATAAGAAGATATATTTTAGTTGTAATCTCATACAATTTCACTTCCTTTTCAGTTTTTTAATTCACTTATATTAATATTACCTTCACAATTGTTAAAAAATATGTGGACAAATTTAATCAGTGAATTGTGAATGTTCAAATTATCAAAATAAAAATAAGAAATTTACATTTTACGGAAAAAATCAATAAAATTCGAAACTTACTCATAGAAACTTACTCATAATTCACTCTTTTAGAAAAACATAACTTAAAAGTAGCAGCACAAAACTGGGTAACCACCATTTTGATCAAAGATGGGTTTATTGCATAAAAAATGCGTAACAAATAAATTACGTATAGTGGTTGAAGGATTGTCTTGAAGTATAATTTCATTATCATTTACAATTTTTAATAAGATTTTAGTTTATCGATATTTCTTCAAACTATTATCATTCAATCACAAAAGAAATCATATATGTTTTTTTATTTTTTAGAATTTTTAGCAAAAACATGTCTGTCATACTGTGATATCACGATCTTCAACTTTGATTTTGTCGGAAAAAAGTGATTGTTTTGGAGAAAACTTTTTTGTTATTATCATTCAGCATATACTCATATCTCGGGAATAAGTTTTTATTTTTGAACAAATTGAAAATTCCATTTTGAATCGCTATCCAAAGCCGATTTTATATATTATATATTATATATTATATATTATATATTATATATTATA